>JACXGK010001161.1:0-37057 GCA_016801125.1 Novumbra hubbsi | reverse complement strand
GTCTACTTGTTACACTAGAGGCCCGTCCTCCACCAGTCCGCTGGTGACACTAGAGGCCCGTCCTCCACAAGTCCGCTGGTGACACTAGAGGCCCGTCCTCCGCCAGTCCGCTGGTGACGCTAGAGGCCCGCACTCCACAAGTCTACTTGTGACACTAGAGGCCCGTCCTCCACAAGTCCACTTGTTACACTAGAGGCCCGTCCTCCACCAGTCCTCTGGTGACACTAGAGGCCCGTCCTCCACAAGTCCGCTGGTGACACTAGAGGCCCGTTCTCCGCCAGTCCGCTGGTGACGCTATTCACTGGGAATCAGAAACATTTGCTGTTCAGTAAAATAAGCAATACAAGTTGCTTGCGTAATTGACTATGAATTTAAAAGTACTAGAGGTTGCCCACTATATGCCGGTATTCATTCTACTGCCTTTCCCTGTTATTAATTTACCTCCCATGACAACACCTTTTTCCCCACACAGGTTTTTAGCTCTAGAGATTATGCATTTTAATATTTTATTTGTATTATGCCTGGAATCAACGGCATTATTGGCAAGTAAAAAGTGTAAAAAAGTTATTTATGCTAATTGATTAATTCTGATAAATGATTTAATTCCTATATGATTACAAATCTTCAGTGAGTGAGACTGCAACTAAAACTACATTTTCTTTTTTTTACCTCCAGTAGCATGAAATGTTAACAATAATAAAGAGCTAGAATTATTGTTATTTACCATACATATTGTATTATTCACCTGACAGACATTTTAAACTCCAGCAGTTACTGCTAAAAACACAGCTGCCTTGTCCTCAAAGAGTGAAACGAATATGGAAAACTGAAAGAGAGAGCTTGGGAGGTTTGTGAAGCATACCAACCAACTCAACGGGCCTTAGACTGGCTGGATTCATGCTCTGCATATCCACTCTAAGTCTCCCCCTGGGCTATCTTGACTTAAGGGCACAGATCTGATGTGCCCTTTAAAGGTCATCCACATGCTCAGAAGGTTGCCCAGTTTGGCGAATGATCTCTAGAGGTATTATTAACCAGTGAGTTACACTGGCCAAGATTCTGCAGTTCTTGGCATTAACAGTTTTGAGCTTGCCTTTGTGTCCTTCACAACCAGCTGAAGGCTTATAGAACCGGAGACTAGGCCCATGTCAGGTCATTGTTAAAAGGGTAGACTGCCCCCGAGAGCAGGAGACATGGAAGCCTCCCTATTTGCCATTACAAAATGATAACCCTTGATCTAATCCATGTCAATCAGTTTGCAATGATGTGTAGTCTCATCATAGTCACTAGATACTCACAGTGCTACTCCCCACCATACACCCCTGGACTAGCAAATACAAATACCAGTCTGGGAAGAGGATGAGAGTTAATGTTATTGTTTAAATGTAATCTTATAATTGTTCGAGGTAAAATTCTACACAGTTCCTCGCTAAGTGACGGAAAGTTTATTTGTACACCCCCTCGTAAGAAATACAGCAGTTTTACCTTGAGTGCATGACATTATTTGTAAAATAAATGAAATGTTTTCTTGTATGTGTGGACTGTGCATATACACCTACAATACTGAAATAAAGATCACTTGTGAATAAGAGCGCTGGCATAAATTATCTTTTGGAATGCTTTTACAAACAATTTGTCATGTCACTTACAAAGCTTGATCCACTCTACAATAAAAGATGAATTACATTAAACATTGCAAATGTATTGTTTCCATTAAGCTTGTTTAATAATCTGAACATAAAATATTATGACTGGTTATTCCTGCACTATTATTCTCACTACCCACCCTCCATCATCGAAGGACTACCTTTATTAATTGAAGAGTAGTTAATTGAACAGTTAATTGAACAGATATTTTTTAGGTCTAACTTAGGAAATCCCCATACATATTAATGCCACATGGATAAGTCATAGTTAAGGGTTCTCTCTGTCAGGTGCATATATGTCCAGTGAACTCACCTATGTGTTGGTGAGAAAACAAATAGTGACTGGAATTTCTTGTTTGATTGTTTTAATACATGCCTTTCCATTTTTTATGCCTACAATTATTTGTGCTAGTAAATCACCCCCAGGGTAATGAAAGAGATGCAGCTTGTGAATTATTTGCTTCATTTTTCTACCGCGTCGCTCAGGGCCTTAGGGATTTATCTGATGTGGACTGTCACAGAATGCTGAAAAGGGCTCAATTACGCTAGACTGCGTTCAACAATGTTTCATTCAATTTTCATTATTTTTGAAAAAGTACAAAGGACTGAAATAGTTTGATTGGAAAGTGTGTACTTATCAACACGCCTGTATAGCTTTGTTCACCAATTCTATAACCATGACAAATAACTATCAACAGGCTCTTTGTTGAAAAACATTTTTTTCTGAAGGTTTTGTGGCAGTAATGTTTACAACGTCCAATGATCCGTGTGCTAGCTAGGGGAAGTTTACCAGTTAGAAAAGAAAAAGGCCCCACCCGAACACTTTAAAGATTGTGTAAATGTGTCCATGCCTATTAACTAATCTCCCTGTCATTTTTACATAATCATATTTTCGGGAGCAGACCTGAGTCCATCCTTTTTTCTACCTCTTTTGTTAACTCCTTTTTCTCTTTTGACATCACCCAAGCCCCCAATCACAAGACAGGAAATTCACGACCTCATCTCTCTCCTATAACACTTTCGTTTCAATCAATTCTCTCATTGATTGAAAACGTATTTCACTGAGTAAAATCTAAATCAATTTATATAGCTTAATTTAAATGCTGGATTTTTTTGTTATTATTCTGTCTCTTACTGTTCAAATAGACCTATTATTAGAATTATAGACGGATCATTTCTATGTCAGTGGGCAAACGTACAAAATCAGCAGGGGATCAAATCATTATTTCCTCCACAGTAAGTCCTTCACTCCTCCTTCTAACATTCTCTTATCTTAGGCTCTAAAACCACTTTCTATCAGTCATTTGAAGATAATTCCTTTAACCTTAAGAAATTCATTTATACATAAGAACATGACTCAACATCCTCCCCCTCCACATTTTGAAGAGAACTTTCTGAAAACCTTGAAAAAGTTTAATAACATTTGCATGTCATTCAATCAGTCTATTGAATCCCTTACACACAAATCATGTCCCTGTATAAACTTCCTATACAACAAATATTGTTACGTATATAAGAACTATTATGGATATGATTAGAATACGATTATTTAATATAATTATCTTTGATCTGATAATTTTACACTCACACTTTTCGGAATGCTTAGTGCTCAGTTGGCTGAAGTGACTACAGGTGCACTGAACCTGCTAAAACGATTGGATTTTAATAAGCCACATCAGCTTTCTTTTTCCCAGAAATTATCATACTCATTGACATTACTGGTAAATAGTTCTTTACTCTCAAACTTAATATAGTGAGTCATTTGCCATAAGTAAACAAGACAAAGTCTAAATAGTTTAAAAAAGGTTATGTAAAAATAATGTGATTACAGTTTAACTCATTCCACTTATGTTGTAACACAAAAACCTCAAAATGTTTGTCTGTCCCCAAACGTGCAGTCATGTACAAAAAGTAGGACACCCCATTCATTTGTTTTTTCAGAAATATGGACAAATGAATATTTGATCTATAGATAAAGGTGATGTAATTGAACCCAAACAATACCATTTTGACCATGATATCATTTTATTAACAAAAGATTTACAAAGATGCCATTTCCTACTGAGAAAAAAGTCAGGACACCCTGTGCCCTAATAACTGGTATTGCCCCCTTTGGCTGAGGTCAATGTCAGAGACCGGTAGACAGTTATAGGAGACGTCTTATTGAGGTTATTTCAGTCAAGCACCAACAGAGACAGAGACCGGTAGACAGTTATAGGAGACGTCTTATTGAGGTTATTTCAGTCAAGCACCAACAGAGACAGAGACCGGTAGACAGTTATAGGAGACGTCTTATTGAGGTTATTTCAGTCAAGCACCAACAGAGACAGAGACCGGTAGACAGTTATAGGAGACGTCTTATTGAGGTTATTTCAGACAAGCACCAACAGAGGCAGAGACCGGTAGACAGTTATAGGAGACGTCTTATTGAGGTTATTTCAGTCAAGCACCAACAGAGACAGAGACCGGTAGAGGGACGTGTGGACGCAGTTCAGGTTTCTACCTGGAGTATAATTGTAATGAGCTGTCAGGTGTGATTTCTAGGGAGAGGGGGGGTTCTTACATGTTGTTTCTAGAAAGATGTGAACTTTAAGGTCAGCAGTAGGAATTAACATCATCAGGTCTTCCAGAAGCTCCTTGACAGATTTTGAAGGAGGACTTCTCTCAGTGCTAAACATATCCTTTGCTGGCTGATAAAATGTTTAGAATGTGAATCTCGAACCCATATCCCCAACAAACCTGCTTTGTGTGCCCTCCATGGTCTCATGTTTTGACAAAACTCTGAGCGGGGACTTTTACAAGATGGCAAAGGGTTTAATAACTTTGGGACACACTCTTGACATGAATGACGCAATTCACGTTACCTGCTTAGGAATTTGTTGACTACTCAGATGCTCTGTTTGCTATGCAATGTAACAGGTGCGCTTTTCGATGCAAACTTGCGTTGTGATTTGGAAGACTGCTTTACAGAAATACACAAACGACACTCCATTCTTTTCGGAAGACTGTCCCCTACAACATGGAAAAAGAATGTTGGCTTCTATTTTTAACCAGTCTGGAGATGTGAATAGAAATGTAACACAATTGTGTCGATAGCCCTTTACTTCAGCTAGATGTGATGTTTTGCCTAATAAATACTTAAATACAAATGTTGTTTCTTTTAAATACAGATGGACTTTGTATTGAATATTTAATTTAGTATCTCCCTTTACCAAATCATCGGATAGTTCTATTTACAACATATTTTAAGGGGTATGTATCTGTGCATGAATGTGTCAGTTCCTAATGCAATCAGTAATGTAGTGAAGGTCGGATGATGTTTTGAGCACTAATTGTAGATATAACAGTGTCAAACCTTAGATAGACTCAATACAATATACTATTATATATGGGCTTAATGTTGGATTAAGTGCCGTTAACTTGGTGGAAACAGATGGTTTCTCCAAGTGGACAAATTAAATGTCCTTGTTGTTCCTATAGGAACGATCCTCTTGATTCAGACAAACAAGATCTTGTGAAGTGCACAACCTAAGCCCACAAATACAAAAATAGTAAGAAAGAAATTACATTACTGGGTAGTTTATTATGCTAATTTCACTCTTAGTCCTTTGGTATTCTGTCTTCGTCTGCACCCGTGTCCATATAACTGTGCATTAGATGGATAAAGAAAAGGAACAATTAATGTCTGCAGCTAATTACTGAAGGCCTTGTCATTGCATGGAAGCAAAATAATGCTAATGCTTGTGTCTGCAATTAAAGGAGGCTGTCTTAAAGGTTCTCCTCTAGGATCATTCTGACTTTCACAGGTTGCAGGGTTGGTAGTGGATTCCATTTAAAAGATTTCCTGTTGTTCTCTAACATTTTGTAAACCCTTAATGGAGTGGGTTTTAATGAGGCTTCAAGTTTACACTACAGTGCCCTTCACATCTATTGGCACCCCTGGTAATAATAAGACAATGATGAGGCCAGCTGCCGCTGGATAGGAACTGCAGCTTCTCTGCAGATTGGATGACGGATGACACGCTGCAGTCTGTCCTTGGCAGTCACAGCAGCGTACCGGATGGTGATGGAGGAGGTGAGAATGGACTCAATGATGGCAGTGTAGAAGTGCACAATCATTGTCTTTGGCACGTTGAACTTCTTCAGCTGCCGCAGGACGTACATCCTCTGCTGTGCTTTCTCCATCTGATGATCGAGCCAGTGTTTTGCTCCCACTTGAGGTCCTGAGTGATGATGGTGTATTCACAGCATTGAGCTCCAGATTGATCTGCCTGCACCAATTCACCAGGTGGTCAATATCCCAGCTGTAGCCGGACACATCTTCACCAGAGATGAGCCCAATGAGAGTGTTCAATTAATCAAATGTATTTATGAAGCCCTTTTTACCACAGCAGTAGTGTTTTTGTAAAAGTGCTTTTACAGCTGCCCGATCCCGCAGCTGAATGAACTTTAGGAGACAGTGTTCGCAGCATCATGCTGTGGGGATGTTTTTCAGCAGCAGGAAGTGGGAAATTAGTTAGGATTGAGGGATAGATGAATGTAGCAATGTACAGAGACATCTTTGATGGAAACCCGCTCCAAAGTTCTATGGACCTCAGACTGGGGCAAAGGTTCATCTTCCAACAGGACAACAACCCTAAACACACAGCCAAGATAACAAACAAGTGGCTTCGGGAAAACTCAGTGAATGTCCTTAAGTGGCCCAGCCAGAGCCCAGAATTTTATTTGATTGAACATCTCTGTAGAGATCTAAAAATGGTTGCGCCCTGGCACTCCCTATCCAACCTGATGGAGCTTGAGATGTCCTGCTTTAGAAGATTGGTAGCAAGTGCCCAAAAATAGGTGTGCCAAGCTTGTAGCATCATACTCAAGCATCATTACAGTTGAGCCTGTAATTGCTGCAAAAGGTGCTTCAACAAAGTATTGAGCAAAGGTTGGGAATACATGAATATATTTTATTTTCTTAATTTTTGCCAATCTATTAAAAATATTAAACTAACTTTTGTCGTTATGGGGTATTGTGTGTGAAATTGTGAGGAAAATTGAATTTAATCCATTTTGCAATAATGCTGTAAAATAACAAAACGTGGAAAAAGTGAAGCGCTGTGAATACTTTCCAAATGCACTGTAGCTTAACAATGTTTCTGTCAAACAAAGGCCTTGTGTTACTCAGATGGTAGATCATGAGGTTTGAACACATGCGGAACAAGTATGAAAAATAATGCAATGTGTGGCTGAAGAGTTACCCCACATAACCTCCACTTTCCAAAATCAACAGTCAACATTATTTTAACTTGCCCTATGCCCAGTGCAAGGTTGGCATGATGTGTAATCTCTTTATATTATTTTGCTAGTGATTTGAAGAAAATGTCACTGTAAATAGTTAACTTTTTAAACCGCCTATCTCCACATACAATGTGGTTCCAAGGGTGACTAAATCAAAATTCGTCTAAGCATATTTAAGTCAGCACTCATTAGTGTTACTCACATCACAGTGGAGGTAACTAAAAGGTAAGAACTTATTGCATCAGCATTATAGCCCTAAAGTATAACTCCTGAGATTTTTGTCTTTACAAAATGTTGTACTGTATTTGTAGAAATCATTCCTCTGTGACTCCTGGACCGGCTCTCTTGTTTACTGGAGAGAATTAAAAAGGTAAGACATTATTGCTTCAGCATTATAGTACTAAGTTATAACTCCTGAGATTGCAGTCTTTAGAAAATGTTTCACTGGTTCTATAAAAATCATCCCACGGCAACTCTTGGACCGGCTTTATCTTTTTCTGTTATTTACCTATAAAACATGAAAAATCCAATCCGCATCAGGAGTTGTATATGCATAGTCATCCAAGATGTTGTATTTTGGTTGAAAAAGTTTTTAAACTTTAAAAATAGGAAATGTGATGTAGTATATACAGGCTCAGGAATTAGATAAGCAATTAGCAATATTTTACTTATCGTTTACTTATTCTCTGACTACTATTATACTGCAGGACAATATGCCACACATTACACAATATATTTATTTCAAACATAATTGATATCATTATATTAATTGGTAACCAATCTTAGCCCTCCTACAATAAATATGTTTACATGAAGAAAGTCACGTGCACCCTAATCAAGTAGACTGGAATTAAGAACTTGCAGTTTAATACATATTAAACATAGACATGTATGATATACATTTAAACTTAACACCTGAGTGGAAGAGGGTGTTTAGATTGTATAGTTCAAGAGCAAATACAGACATTTCCCTTGATAAACTGTTTGCTTATTATTTAGGATTGGGTTTGTTTTCTGCTACATTTACTAAATGGCTTACATATTATCTATTAAGGTGGAAGTAAAATTTTGTTTTGAACTGGTTAAATAATATAATGTAATTCAGTTGTGGTCTGACTAGTCCCTCTTTGTCTCCATGTAGACACAATCATGGGGTTCCAGCTTGTTTTTGTGTTCCTGGTGTTGCTGTCTGCAGCTGTGATGGTACATGGTCAACCGGCTGAAGTCGCACCTCGTTATAAACATTTCCTTGATCAACATGTCAAGGGTGATATGACAGCCAAAAACTGTGAGAAAGTGATGGGCTCCAAGAAGCTAACAGAGCCGGATGGCAAAACATGCAAATCAAAGAATACATTCATTCTAGCCAATTCAAATCAAGTCAGGGCCATCTGTACAGGTGGTGGGAAGCCTTTGGGCAACAATAGGTTTGAAAGCACCAAACCCTTCCCTGTTGTCATATGTAAGCACCACAGAGGGAATTCTCACCCGCGTTGTGTATATAGAGGGACGTCATCCACCAGGTATGTTACCATTGTATGTGAAAGAACATGGCCAGTGCACTACGCAGAAGATGTTCCAAATGTCTAATCTAGCTGCTTGCTGTGGCTTTTTGGGAAAAAGTGATTGAAATTACAATTATTATATCCTGGTTTTGTTTACCTCATTTTCAGTAGTTGATTAGTGTTCACTGCAACTATAGGAAACATCTAAAATAATTTCCCATGTATGTATTTGGCCTATTTTGCTACTGATGTGACAAAGAACATGTTGAATGTATTTTATTTCAGTCCATGTTGTTTGCAAGAAGGGATTGTATGTCAAGGATTGATTCCTGAATATGCCAAAGTCTACAGTAATGCTTAACTAGAGTAAATAAACATGATACAGAACTGCAAATCATTTGCTTGTTTATTTCCAAACATGTAATATGCTAAATGTGGCAAGCTGACTTAAAAAAAGAGTGAGCTGGAATGGCACTTGGTTTGACAAAGTATCTATTGGTTTCGTACTGCTCTTAACCAGCTACCTCAAGCAACTTTTCCCGAACTTGAACAGCTAATATCACATGTTAACCCATAAAGTTTCTTATACCTAATAGAAAAAGACAATTCATAGAGATATACACTGCTAATTTAGAGAATTGTTTGAAAAATTACACTTGAGCGCTTGCAACCTGTAATTCTGTAACTTCCCCACTTTGAATATTACTGAGGAAAAAGGTAGGAAAAAGAATTAAGATGTCACTGCTCAGTATGACACACTTATTGTGTGCATTTGACAATAAAAACGACTTTGAGACTAAAGGGTAAATAGAGGATAGGAGTTTGGAAACATCTGTTCCTGTAGGATAAAGGGAAAAGTAAAAAAAAATACAAATACAACCAAATCATTTTACTTGTCATCCTTGCAGCAATGAGACTGGATTGCTGGATGAATATTGGATAGGCAGTATGACACATGGACCGTAACTGGATTCAAATCATGCAAAATGGTCTTGTTACCATTTCCCTTAACATGATCATCTCTAGGGATGGGATACGGTTTTGGAAACTGTGTTGGTTTGTGATACCTTGTAGAATGGCTGAAACAATACTTGGATGCCCATTAATATTCATTTTGCATTTATCCAGCCTGTATGTACACAAACTAACACATACCTTTTTGAGTTTTGTCCAGACAAAAGGAAGAAATGTTTCTGAAGAAATCACCAGTAGGAAAAGTGTCGTTGCATGAAGTAACCATTAATGTTATGATCTGTCCTTTTATTAAGAATAACATGCATGCAACAATGTGTGCCCAGTTGCAGGTCCGCTGTGTTGTAACACTTCTTTGGATTTGTGGCAATGCTGTTAACTGTGAGTGTGTTCAGTAGGCCTATGGGTGTTCCTGGATAATCCAGTAACTGGATCCAGACTGAATGTAGATGAATGTAGTGATTAATACTGCCATCTTAGTGTAGGGTAGAATTCCTCATAAACATCCAAACATACTCTAGACACATGTATCCTTGCCTGTCTTTTTTTTCATGAACATAATTTAATTTCGCTCTAAATTTCCATGTCATTTATGAAGTTTTGTGGATGTTTGGTATTTGACAGGTACATCTGCCATAAGAAAATCCAACAAATGAATAGGTTCTATTGTAAATCCTTGTTAATCTAAGGAATGCACTCACGAAATGTTCCTTGTCTCTTGCTACGTTTCCACTTAGTAGGACATGATGTCTAGGATGACACCTCAGGAGTAACAGCCTCAAAAGACTCGTAGCTGTCTGTGTCCAAATTCTTCCTGGTTGTGTTCAGATTGGTGGCCGAAATTCCCCATGACTCAAGAGTTTTTAAATTCAATGTTAGACTTTAGAAGATGCACCTACTGTCCTTGTCCGTCTGCTCATGCTTCTGAACTGGACTAAGTTTTACACACTCTGGACACAACCCACATGCATTTATTAATCATTAATCTCTAGGTTTCTTCCAGAAATGTTTATTGAGTTTTATATCTAGCCACTGTTGTTGTTTGCTTGCTCCTTGCGGTTACAAGCTGGGTGTTATGTTAAAGCACTTTGTGCCAACTGCTGATGTAAAAAAGGCATTATTAAAACATTTGATTGATTGAAGATCCAATAATAAGTTTCCTTTTTTATTTTGATGATAAACTTACTGAGGAACTAACCAGAAAAACAAGCTCTATGGTCTAAGCCTCCATTTAAGAAGGCATATATGTATTTTGTGCCCTACATCTACCAATCTCAAGGACAACAAATTTCGCTTAACTTTATTGTGTGTCCGAAGCAATCATTGCAAACAGACATGCTTGACATGCGTCATGTATTCAGATGTAAGACATTCAAATATACCATCTCTACAGAATCTGGGAAGTGCACATTTGGTTGCTGTAGGATGTATGGATTTTATCTAAAATTCATCTGAAAGGTCCAGCATTCATAGCAAACGTAGATACCACCTACCTAGCATAATGGCGATTGGAGAGTATGAAAAATATATTTAGAAGACTATAAACTATTTTTAAAAAACCATTGTTGATCATAATACCCATGTGGTTTCTGTGCTGGGGTCTGTTCTTCGAAGCTCGCTAACTCAGTGAGCCGGATTTGATTGTTGATGATTTGTCATGATCTTCGATTGTTGGGTTCTTCGACGCTCATCCTAGATTTGCTGTCAAAGCAAAATGGCCGTAATTGAAGTCTGCACCAGAGCAGGCTTATTTTATGTAAACAAGATTCGATTGCGGCTATACGGTGAATTGATACTGGAAGTCAATACCAGCCACGGCTTGTCCGTTTATGCAAGACCATCTAGTTGCGGAAGTTGTGAGGTTAATTCGCAAGAGGACAGGATATTTTACTTTATAAGAGATATCGGTTTTCTCTTTAGGGACAAATTTTCATAGTTAACTTGTTGGAACTGTTGCAGAAAAAACTGGGCGCGCTCTTTGGCCATGGTGAGAAGCCAATTGCAGCGTTGCTAATCAATGTTTCCACTATCGATACATACCCCCTTTTCAATGAACGCGCAATTATCCCAGATAACTCAATCCAGCTATTCTAATCATCACCAACAGTTCTGTTCGAAAAAACAAATTAGCCAGATCATAGTTAGCGCGATGATTTCATTTTAAATGTAGTTAACGACGTTCGAAGAACGGACCCAGGACAGCAGAGTCCGTGCCAATCTTCCGAATGCAGCTGAAAACCTACCTCTTTAATGAGTGTCTTAATTAACTTGTGTATCCCCCCACCCTCACCACTTAACTTTAAGTGACACTTTGCGATACTGGTTTTCTAAGATGTATGCCCAAATGACAAGCCATTTCTTGAAAATAGTTCTGATATTAGTTCTATTTTGTAACCACATGATGGCAGTGTTGTTCTTGCTTGTGAGGAGTAGTTCTACAAATTGCAAATGCACATGAAGCAAAACAAATTATTGCAAGAAATTCTAAAATACCTTTTATTATATATTAATTGTTTTACCCTAGGCATTAAATTTATTTTCTTACATGTATATTTGTTTCAATATATAGTTTCACAGGGCTCACCGGAGACAGATTGAGAGAGTTGCTCTGAGCTGATGGGTTCTCTCTTGTTGGTGTGGATTTTTCAGATCCTTGGGGCCACTTTCTCATGGAGGTCAAAAAGCTCAGGGCTAAGCCGGAAATACTGTAACATACTGTAACAGGGTTTCACCGCAGGTCCTTTACAAAGTGGTAAAATTCTCCATGCACTGATGCAAAAATATTCTAGTCGTAAAGTTAATTTGTAATACACTAAGTGATTTTTAATCTGTAAATACTTGAAAGGCATATTATATATGGCCTTCTATACTCCTATACTCTTATGTCCATCGAAGCGCATTAGATACAGTAGGCTACATCTTATAGATCTATACATACCTTGCCTCCTTGAAAGGCTTCAGATTGTGTGGCAGAAATTCCCCATGACTCAACGTTAGACTTAAGAAGATGCACCTACTGTCCTTGTCCATCTGCTCATGCTTCTGAACGGGACAAAGTTTTACACACTCTGGACACAACCCACATGCATTTATTAATCATTAATCTCTAGGTTTCTTCCAGAAATGTTTATGGAGTTTTTTTTCCAGCCACTGTTGTTGTTTGCTTGTTCCTTGCGGTTACAGGCTGGGTGTTATGTAAAAGCACTTTGTGCCAACTGCTGATGTAAAAAAGGCATTATAAAAACATTTGATTGATTTATTGATTGATTGATTTATTGATTGATTGAAGATCCAATATTAAGTTTCCTTTTTTAGTTTGATGATAAACTATCTGAGGAACTAACTGAAGGCCATATTATATTATATATGGCCTTCTATACTCCTATACTCTTATGTCCATCGAAGCACATTAGATACAGTAGGCTACATCTTATAGATCTATACATACCTTGCCTCCTTGAAAGGCTGCTGTGCACCCATGTGGTTCTATTCTCTTTCTCTTGTTGAGCACCAAAAACCACCAGTATTTGCATGTGTCGGCAGGGGAACCGGAGCACTGAGATGCATTGCTAATGAAGTAGGCTACTGCATCTCCCTCCAATGTTGTTTTATTCCTTTCAAACTGTGTGTCCAATCAGTGTCCCCATCATGAACATGAGGGTTTATTCTTGATTCCAAAAGGGCTGGTGATCCAATTTTGTACTATCTTTTGTTCAACTAAACACTATAACAGTAAATATAAAAATTCTAACAATACGCCTATAGCCTAATAATAAAAGAATAAAGAGTAAAAATGCACACAGATGAGAATAACAAATACGTTAGACTACATTATTTAAAATACAATTTACACATATAGAAAATACAATTAACCTAGCTTTAATATTTGTTTAATTTGCAAAAACATACAATACCTGCAAAATAGTTACTAAACAGAGCTTCACAAGAGCATTGTTGTTACTATGGTATCCAATGCAAATCCAGCAGTGGTAGCTATCATATGTACACGCCTGCATGGATGTACATACGGTAAGATGATTGTTTTTTGCAGTTCAATTGTGGCTTACCATGGCCCTTTATCCCTAAATGACCTTCTTTCGTCTGTAGGCCCAGTTTTTAAAGATTATCTGTTCTATTCAGATTCACAGTTGGGCCATTTTCTCTAAATCTCTTAACGTACTTAACTATGCTCTGGGGCAGGGGAGGGCAAACTTTTTTGCTCGAGGGCCACATCACGGATTTGACATTGACTTTTGTAATTTGTTAATCCTAAATGATTTGCAGGCCAGAAAAGGGCAAAAGTTTAAATATACAGTACATATGTACAGTAGATCCCTTATAATTTGTATATAGTTTAAATTCTGACTCAGGTGTATAAGAATGGACTGGTGAGGTTGTTTTTTTTATTTCCCCCAAAACATTTTTATTACCTTCTGCTGGCCGGATGGAACAGCCTTGTGGGCCGCATTTGGCCCTCGGGCCGTAGTTTGCCCACCCCTGCTCTGGGGGATATTCAGTGCCTTGGAAATGTTCTTATATTCCACCCAATGGTGCTTTTAAAAAAAAGAATTTTGATTTGCTTTATATTTCTCTATTTCTTCATGATGTTGTTCTTGTTACAAATCACACTTTGGGACAGATGGAATTACCCTGAAAGCACCTGGAACACCGTGGTGGACACACAGGTGGACATAGACTCCATTAATCTAACTGAGTTCTACAGAGAACTGGTTGCACTACATGCTCATTCTGATGTGTCAAAGCAAAGGAGGTGAATACTTCTGCAATCTCTTTGTTTTGTTTTATAGTTTATAGTAATTTTGTGAGTTTGGAGATTTTATTTTTCACTTTGACATTATAGACATTTTGTGGTGATCAATGGAAAAAATGCCCTAACTCAATTTTAGATTGTAACATTGAGAGCCACCTTGAAAAATGCCATTGCCTTGATTTATTCTTCTTGACTGAATTTCTTTAAAAACTCATAATTTTGTTTTTGAACAACTATGTTCATAGTGGCAATTTCTTGGGCCTGAGACATTATGCATGGTCTACCATCATCAACAGGTAGTTCTAAGAATAAATTATATTTTATAAAAATTTTATATAAAATTTCAACTTAATGTCGTTTTCTGTACTATCCTGTGTGTTAATGCTTACAGATTCAGGGTGGTCATCAAAGTCAGATAAGGTAATAGTTTTCTTTCTTAAAGTCTGGAAACCAGGAATTAATGCAGCAGAGAATTGATGCAGCAGAGAAACGGCTCAGGTTTGGCTTTCTCAACCCAGCTGCTCTCATTGTCATTGTCACATGGTCAAGTACAGTTTCACAGATTTTATTAAGGGATCCTCTTCTTCTCCCTCATCCAGCTCTTTTGATACTTCCTGTTCTTCAACCTCTCTTTTTGTGATTTCAGTTTATCCGAAGCGCTGGTGAACTAACGCTGGTGCTGTGGGCCCTGGGTTCCTCCTGGTGCATCACAATGCCTGGCCGTGGGGCCAGAGCGGGTAGGCAGTTCCTGGATGATAAAGGCATTGAAACCATTGACTGGTTCTCCTGACCTGAATCCAATTGAGAACCTCTGGGATGTCTTGTATCAGGTCATCCAACCCTGGCAAGTAGCACCACAGCCTTTCCAGGAACTCACAGATGCCCTGATCCAGGCCTGGGTGGAGATCCCCCGGTCCCCATCTGCCGTCTCATCAGGAGCATACCCAGACATTGTGAGGAGCGCATACAGTCAAGTGGGGGCCGTACACACTACTGAGTCCATCAAGAGTAGCCATGATAAAATAAAGTGGGAACAGCCTGAAGTTGTAATTCTTCACAGTGAGTTTGAATCAATCGGTTGATGATTTTGAATTATTTTGATTGTTGTTACGTCATGTTGTTCTCATTGAGTTTCACAATGTACAGTAAAGATTTAGATTTTTTAAATATATACTTAGTTCATCAAGAGCCAATATGTGATTTAAGTGTTACCTTCATTTTTGTGTAGTAGTAAATACTTTTTTTTGAGTAGCCTGCACCTTTCCTGGCTAAGACCTAATAAGACAGAACATTTTTCAGATGTTTGGTGTCAAAAATATTAGCAACAATAGACGTAAAGTCCAGAAGCCGGTAAAAGGGTCTGCAGCTAATCATAAAATATTTCAGATTGGTAGAACAGTGACTCCCGATAAGGTTAGCGTTGGTACACCACATTTTATAAATGTGGATGTCCAGACCACCTCCTTTGGTCTTACCTGAGTCTACTGCTGTTTGATCAGCGTGGAAGACACAGGGGTCCTCAAGGCTGATGGCATTATCCAGTGTGCCATTGTTAAGCCACGTTTCTGTGAAAATCATGACGTTGCAGTCCTTAATCCCAATTGAATCCTCATGATTCTTAGTCACATTTCGTCAATTTTGTTCACCAGTGTCCGAATCTTCGCTAGGAAAAGGCTAAGGGTTGTTGCCCAGCTCGTAGACCCCCACGTTCAGCTCGCCTTTGTTTACGGTCTCTTCGACCACTTCGTCAGATGGGGGATAGTAAAGGTTGAACGCCCGGCTGGTAGATAAACTAGTACTAATTTCAAAATCTGGAGAGACGCTGAGCCTAGCGTTGCACCCGTGCCGCCATCTTGGTTGAATTGTGGGTAAGTATTGTTTCCAAAACCACACAGCCAAAGGTGACTACTATGCGTCATTTCTTGGCACTAAGGCCATTGGATATTGAGGCGATGGACTATACTATCCTGAAGTCATTGTTGGACTGGTAAGAAAATGGTACTCTTCCCAATTATGTTTTGTTTCTAAGTTCACAGTTGCTGTTCCAACTTGTGACCAGCACAACCTCACCGTTGTGAAGAACTTTGGTTTATTTTGAATGAACTTATAAAATGGAAGACAAACATTTTCTTTATTTATTAAACAAAGGAAAAATTGGTGGCTATATTGTTTGTAGTATGTTTCAATAATAGCCAAATGCAGTGTATTTTGACTATAATTGAAACGTCATACATATATGATATAGGCTACAAGACAATTCAACAATTGTATCACATCTAAGGCCAGGTCTAAGGCCTTCTTGGGGAAATAAAATCTGCCTGTCACTCTCTTGACCTTTTGACCTCTCAGGCGGTCATCCTTTATAGTAGAATGATGAATAGATACCATTGTTTGAGAAGCCTCCATGAGTATATTTGTGAAATTGTATGAATAAATATAAAAACGTATGTTGACATGTAGTTGTTTTTATTAAGAAACACATACTACAACAGGTAGGCATTTTTACATCACATTTGGATATCCTCAGGGGTTCACTACAATTATAAGTTGTTTATTGTATGTAAATATAACATAATAAACACAAAATCTATTATTATTTATTAAAAAAATTGGAAAATATCAACCGAAATTGTCAATTTGGGGCCCAAAAATCCAAGATTAGATTTTATTCTGGGCCTAAATGTGCCACCATTAAAGCAAATCTTGAAATACTGTGTTTGTGGTCACGATTTTGATGGCTTCTACATTACTGAAATACACAATACAAATACAATTCAAACACACTTTAACCAGTCCGGAGATATAAATAGAAATGTAACAATGCGCGTTTTGATGGTCCAGCGGCCTTTAAGGGCTAGCAGCAATATCCTTGCCCTTTTTGTGCCAAGCAACGATGACTGCAGGTGTTTCCTTGCAAGTAACCATGGTTAACAGTGGAAGATCAATTATTTCAAGCCCCACAAGCCATTTAAAGCTTCTAGTCTGTTATTCTAACTCAATCAGCATGACAGTGTGATCTCCAGCTTTGTCCTCATTAACGATCTCACCTGTGTTAACAAGACAATCACTGACATGATGTCAGCTGGTCCTTTTGACCCTCCACTTCATCCTCCAGCACCTGGACTCCTCAGGAAACTATGACAGGATCCTGTTTGAGGACTTCAGCTCTGCCTTTAATACAATCATTCCAGCCCTGATGCAGGACAAGCTATCCCAGCTGCAAGGGCCCGAATACACCTGCGGGTGGATCACTGACTTCCTGTCTGACAGGAGGCAGCGCGTGAAGCTGGGGAAACATGTCTCCGATCCCCGGTCCATCAGCACTGGATCCCCTCAAGGCTGCGTCCTTTCCCCTCTGCTCTTCTCCCTGTACACCAACTGCTGCACCTCCAGCCATCAATCCGTCAAACTCCTGAAGTTTGCGGATGACACCACCCTCATTGGGCTGATCTCTGGTGGGGATGAGACCGCTTAAAGGTGGGAGATCGACCACCTGGTGAACTGGTGCACCATAGCACCAAAGAAAATTCCTTTTATGTGAAAATGTACTTGGCAATAAAGCTGATTCTGATTGAATCCAATCTCACTTGGTGATTTTGGTTTCCATTGACCGTTGTTGCATCACTTTATTCTCAACAAATTACACAACACACAGAAAAGAGTTTGATCTTTAATATATTTCCATCATCAAGACCCAATGTGTAATAAGTGTTCCCTTAGGACAGGACAGCCTAACCCGTTTCCTGGAGATCTCCTGAAGAGAACCTACAGGACAGTAGATCTCCAGGAACAGGGTCAGGCAGTCCTGGGAAAGGAAATACTTTAATATCCTGTCCAATACCTTACTGGTGCACATGAGCTAAAGGAAATGTGGTTCCAACCAATCAGGTAATTTGTAAATGTCTACAAGCAACATGAGTAGTCAGTTTCATAACCAGTGTTTCATGGTTATGGGAATGAAGACAAACTGTTGAGACAACTATAGCATCAACAATATTGAAGTAAAATGATAAGAGACAGCTTTGTTTTTTTAATACTTCTCACGCAACTTTGTAAGTGTGTGCATGCCTAACCAATTGTCATCCTGATTTGCAGAATTTCATTGCGCTATTAATGCAAGGCTCTAGAAACAGTATATTAATATAGTTCTAATGGTTACTCCGTCAGAATATATCACTACTGATTTAACTGTAGTGTTGTACATTGTAAGACATAGTGTTGTATACTTTTCTGGTAGCTGTAAACACTTTGGCAAAAATGTAACATTGTGATGTTGTAACGTCTAAGTTGCTGTATTTGCTTTTTTCTTTTTTTGCAGACCGGTTTCAGAATGAAGAAGTTGATCAGCCAGTTTTGGTGACCATTGTTCAACTCGGAGACACTATATCTCTGTCATGCTTATTTTCAGATAACAAACATTTTCAAGTGCTATTCTGGTATAAACAGGCCATTGGTAAAATGCCTAATGTTGTAGCATCTATAACTGATTCTGATATTATTTTTCTTAACGAAAAGTTTAAGAATTCACGTTTCAAAGTTAGGAAAGATGAAGATTCATCATTTCTAATTATCAGCAATGTCAGCACATCAGATGAGGCAACTTATTACTGTGCATTTGGAACAAAGTATCAAATGGAATTCAGAAATGGAACATTTTTGGCTACAAATGGTAATTGAAGTTTTTGTATTATAAAACAGTATTTAAAAAACTGCTGTTCAATGAGAAACGGAAATTCTAATTAACACATTTATAATATGTTCATTTTTATTATCTCTAACAATTTAGGTGACAGTCAAAGATCTTTCAACATAACTGTGGAACAGCAGCCAGTGTCTGAAAGAGTCCTCCCAGGAAACTCTGTGACTCTGCAATGTACAGTACTCTCTCAGACAAGAGAACATGGTGTGTACTGGTTCAGAGCTGGAATAGGAGAATCTGATCCTGGAGTCCTTTACACCAATGGAAACAGGACCAAGCAGTGTAATAAGAGTCCCAAGAACCACTCTTCTACACAGAGCTGTGTCTACAGTGTCTACAAGAACAACTTCAGCCACTCTGATAAAGGGATTTACTACTGTGCTGTGACCATATGTGGGAAAATCCTGTTCGGCAACGGAACAAAACTAGACATTGGTAAAGTATATAGATGCAGTATGTATATATATATAATGAGATGTAGCCAGGTATTGTACAGTATAGCATTCTGTATATTTTGTACTTAAAATGTAAGATACCAAGGATTTGGTATTTGGCCCATAAGTGTTCATTTGCAAGACTGAATGTGAGTGCCTAGATATAGCCCTTTGCTTTGGAATATGGGCCATTTAGCACAAATCCACAAACATAAACGTAATCATAACTAGTACAGTTAGCAGAATAAAATGTCTTTTTTTGTCATACCATAGTAAAGACTTTGAGCAAGTCAATATTCATGGTTGGAGCCCCCTGGTTAGAAATATATTCTCATGACTTTAATTTAGTCATCTTTATTTAAAAAATTCATTGTAATACAGTAATTCTAATTCCTAACTTCAAGCTAATTTGTGTAATATATAATAAAATTTTTATATTTCTGAAAACTTGATCTAGATTCCTATAATTTAATTAAATACCAATAGCAATTGTTATGGAAATGTTATTTTGTGTAAAAAATAAAAGTAATCTTCAATTTCTATGAACAACGGTTCAGTTCACTGCAAAAAATGTTTTATATAAGCTTAGCACAACTTTATCTAAATGCTGTAGTTAATTGGTTATTTTGAAAACAGAGGTGATTTGACCAGGGGTTACACAAAGTTCAAAATCAAATCTTCTGAACTTCAGTATTGTGAAGCGTTGCCTAATTGGGTAAAAAGGTTGTCAGGGGTTTGGTATGTGATAGAATTCAATTCAGATCTATTTAGGGCTAGTAGGATAGAGATCAACATAATCTTTAACACTTATACAGTTTTAATAACTGTAAAAACATAGCAACAAGTTACAGGTGGAATGTCTCTGAGGCATAGTCAGACCGACATCCTTTTGTATAACCAAGAAATTGCGACCACATCCTACAAAATAAGCGAGCTTTGTGCAGTACATGTTCATTTGATATGATTTAGTCTAGCCTTGTTCCTTTCCTTAGTTTAGCTCTGTATTACCACATCTTGCATTTTCCTAAAAACATGGCCTCCATGTTTTACCATCAACACAGTACTCAGCTAGTGTCGTTCCACTCTTCTATACAATCGTATAATTAATCAATAAATCAGATCAGTAAATCTCTACAATACCAATATGTCAGGGCTTGGGGCAGTTCTTATGCAATGGTCAATATCCTTGGTATAAAGGTAGGGTTTGACTTGAATGAAAACAGCTATTTGTCCACATTTAGGTGTGCTGTATCGCTGCTCCAGACAGCTCTGGCCCAAGGACTGCATTTAGGCACACACATTGTTAGACTTTGTCATATGGTGGTATACATTTTCCGAAAATTAGCATTGAGCGTTTACCAGGTTTAAATTAGATTTTCATCACACTACTTCAGTTTGGCTTATGGTTAACATTTTACTAAAAAAGGTTAATTGAACATGCAAATGTTTTTTTTTAGAAACCTTTTCAGATCCTGTCGTTATTGCTCTGGGTGCGACATCGGTTTTAACTGTGACTGCAATCGTTATCCTTCTCCTCACCAGGAAAACTGTGCCGGTTTGTGAACATTGTAATGGTGAGCTGTTTATACTTTCACATTTAATAGTTTCAATATTTGTCGCTGAATGCGATGCTTCTCTAAATCGTCGTTTTGAGGCTGTTGCTTGTTTTTCTTAAAATGATTTGTTTGAAACAGTAACTCCGCAAGCCAGACATGACAGCTCAGCTGTAAGCCTTCGCCAGGTAAATATGGCAGTTTGCATTCTTTTTCCACACAATAGAACTGACAAAAGCATTCCAAGCTTTTTGTTAACAGTGGTTATACAACATTATTTGTTGCAGGATCAAGATTCAGACATGTTGAACTATGCTGCATTGCCTGTCATTCAGAAGAATACAAAACGTGATCGACAGATGAGAAAGAGACCTCAGGAGAGTGTGTACACCGAGGTCAAATATTGTACTGATGAGAGGGTAGGAACAGTAAGTAATTGAATACGAGGAATGTTTCATTGCTGACAATAAATATTATGTACTGTTTCTGAATAAAAAATGTATTAAGTAGTTTTCACAAATTGTCACTAGAGGTAGATATTTTATTGTACTTTTTAACTTTCAACTTGTATGCCAGACTGCAGCATTGTTGTAAACTAAACATGTCTGTATTTTTATTATTGCTCTTTTCATCTCATTACAGTATAAGTGCACTATTATTTTCGTGTTAGCATAGTTTTTTTGCGTGAAAATGTATGTCCACACTACTGTAAGTTATGTAAATGTACATATTTTAGAACAATATATTTTTAAGACATTCTTAGGTGATTGTTCATTGAACTGAACTGTAATTAATCACAATTTACCCATTCATATCGAAGTACAGTACATACTGGCTCCAAAAACACAAAATGTATGATACCTACAGATGTAGCCAAATAATTCTACTCAAACAGATCCATTTGTCTGGAACAACTCTTTTCACCAATTATGCCTTGTAGTTGTGAATGTTTTCCTTTACTCCTCTTCCTAGGCCTCATCAGCTCACACCCAGAAATAAGACAAAGTGTCAAATCCGCAAGTTGTGTTGTGTTCACTTCTGTTTACTTTATCTTACATTACCTTGTGTATGTAGATCTAAAATTTCAGTGTGACATACAGTGGGGCAAAAAGGTATTTAGTCAGCCACCAATTGTGCAAGTTCTCCACTGAAGAAGATGAGAGAGGCTTCTAATTTTCATAATATGTACACTTCAACTATGACAGACAAAATGAGAAAAGAAAATCCAGAAAATCACATTGTAGGATTTCTAATGAATTTAATTGCAAATTATGGTGGAAAATTGGTGGCTGACTAAATACTTTTTTGCCCCACTGTATATATAATATAATATGCGATAATAGAGAAAATCAGTAAGGGTGAAAATACTTTTTTAAAACAAATGTGTTTGTTCATTAAATTCTCATAACATTAGAGCACACCAAGCAAGACTTGCATCAGACTTTTGAAGGGAAATTGTCAATGAGGATCTCCAGAATTTCCAAGCCAGTGTTCCTGTGGTCAATAGTGATTTACATGAAGAATGTCCATGACAGAGCATACATGTGAGGTTGTGACACTGATCTAAAAAATACACTCAAGATTAATGTATATTCCTTATTCCTAAAAATGTCCCTAACACAGCTACAAAAGAAATAGTGGACCAATTGAGTCATGTATTCTTCTTATCTCAGCCATTGATCAAAGAGGCAGTTTGAAATGCTGCTGAGAATTGGTCTATAATAGTAATTCTAAAGCCCAAATAGTTTTGAACTAGGAAGGTAAGAAAACTCTTATGCTCAATAAACAGTTTTAATAAAATATCTTGCAAGCAGAGTAGTTCACAGCCAAGTAACATGAACAGTCTATGACAAAATCATAATTATATTCAATACTTATACAAAATGGGTGGAGACAAGGTATTTGCATAGTCATCTGGTGTAAACAACATGTGCTATCTTTCGTCCTCTCCCAAGTAATTTCCCAAAATGGGCAAATTGCTCCTTCTTCCCACAAGGACGCCCAAGTGGCATTCGAAATGACCCTTTTCTGGCTGCATTTATAAAGGCCCCCTAAAGGGTTAAACTGATTGTTCAAACAGATGGTCAAATAGTAGTGAATCCCCCGATAACAATCAGACATCAATCATGTATGTCACAGTTAGAGAAAGACCAGATCTCTGCTCCCAGGTTTAGACCTTATCATTACATGAAAGGTCACAATATTGCAAAACCAACACTGGATGAAAATGTTAGTGCTAGTTAATAAGATCTTGTCTTTGTTTGTTAGTGACACCTATCTGTATGTTGAGTCCTGTTACCCGTTGACCATGTGTTTCTGCTATCACAGTATCTGTTCTTTGATCTACAGAAATGTGGTCATTTACAAGGCCCTTTTTCTCCTTGGGAGAAGAAGGGGCTCATTTGGGACAGGAAGAAGCAGTACTAGCAAAGGTGACAGACCTCCACAAGTTTTGATATGCAGCTGTACTTGCTCCATTGTTGTGTGATGTTCATACTCTTGAACAGGATGGTGTCTTCATTGAAACGGTTGGTCATAATGTCAAAGGCACTAGCTTTTGTGTTCCTGCTGACAATCTGGCTTCCCATGGATTAGGGTGGCTTGTCGAGTCATTTAGAGCAGACTATGTTTGCAGATTTTGTTTGGCCATAAGTGAACAGTTTCAGGCAACTGAAGTCAAAGATCAAATGTTTCCTCAGAGAACCAAAGAAAGCCATGACCTTCATGTACAAAATTTTAAAGAAAGTGACACCTTGAGCAAGCACTTTGGTTTTAAGCGTGGCAGTGTCTTGCGTGAGTCCTTGAACTACTTCCATCCAATCACTGGGTTTTCTCCAGATATCCAACATGATCTTTGGCTTTCTCTTTGCATTAAGGAGATGATCCTGCTGAATATGTCACTTTGGAGTGTTTGAACCATCAAGATTGCATAGTTCCTGTATCAGCACACCGGTTGAGCTGCAGATCAAGTTGCTGCCTGATGACTCCAGCTGCCACTGCCCACACCCCCTTGATTTACCCCGTTGTTGTCCACCTGTTTATGTAGCTGAATTGGACTTTGTTTAACACTCTGGTCACAACCCACGAGCATTTATCGACCTGCTTGTCAGGTCATCTGATCATTTAAAAACATTGGTGAGGCCCAAATGGCCAATTCCTCTTAGAATCCTCTTCAGGCGCATCCAGAAGAGGACTTCATCAGATTCAGGTTCCTCTCTAGGTTCCAACCCTACTGGGGAGTTGTTTCCTAGCCACTGTGCATTAACTATTGCTTGCTCTCTGTGTGTATTGGCTGGGTATCTGTAAAAGCATGTGATAATTGCTGATGTAAAAAGGCCATGAGAAACAAATTGAGGATATACAACCATCCAAAAGATTAGAGGTCCATCTGTCCATGGTGCGGCAGTTCCACTTTCAAGCAGCACTGTACAGTGGATGCCACACATGTTCAGTTGTATTTAGGCTCTGGCTCTTTTGCTAAAACATAGGGGCCCGAGTCAGGGGAAGAAATGTTCCTTGTGGTTTATTAATAAAATATATAGTACATGACATTTCTAGATGTTCAACCTTCTTTCCGTCTCTCTCTTGTTCTTTCCAATGGCTCGGTGCATCGAGACAGCAAATATGTTTAGATATTTTGGAGGCATGAAATATTTTCTGCTGGGCTAAATTAGTGTAATGAACATGTAAATGAAAAATGACAAATGTAACGTGTTTGATAATAGAGAGACAAGATCTGGCAGACAGGCGAGAGATAAACTGGCAGCTATTAGGACAGTCTGGGACAGTGGGTAAAGCGGCAGCCACTACTCTACAGTCCAGGTCCTAATGTCACAGTGGATGAAAGGCTGGCGGTATTCAGAGGTTGCTGCCCCTTTCGGCAATAAAAGCCTTCAAAACCTGCAAATTATGGCATAAAGATCTGGGCAGCTTGAGATGCAAACTCAAGCTATACATGGAACATGCAGGTTAACACTGGGAAGCCTAGTGGAGGAGCACCAGAGAGAAGCCAGGGCAGGTGGGTTTCAGGGTCTCAGAGGCCACGACATTCCCTGCGACAACGTTTAGCCTTCCGCACCCTGGGTTAGGAACTGCTGAAACAGAAGCTTACAGTGGTCAGAAAAACAAACCAGGGCTCCCTGATGAACTGCTGTCCATCAAGACCAGGACCCCTCAGTCTTCAAAGTTTGCCTTTACAGAAACTACAAGTGTCCCCCAAAAAGGGAAGAATGTGTTGCTGATAAGCATGCTGCATAAGGATGCCAAGGTCAGCACCAAAGAGGAGCAGAAACCAGAAGTGATCCTGGAATACAGGGCCATCAAGGGAGGGGTGGACTACCTCGACACGTTGACTGGTTCTTACAACGGCAATCGAATCACAGCACGCTGGTAATCTTTTACAACATTGTGGATGTGTTGGCCTACAATGCGATTGTACTCTGGACTGAGATCTTCCCAGATTGGAAAGCTTCCAAGCTGTTCGAGGAGCTTGAGAGAGCACTTGTGAAACCCCATATAGAGTGAAGGCAGTACCTGCTAAGACCTCCATCCAGGAGGTGGAAACAGCTACCCCCACCAGTGGACGGGGTAAGTGTTGGGTAAGTCAGAGCATCATGATTTGCAAAATGACAAACTTCTATAGGACAAGTGTTCCAAGTAATGAAGTTATCTTCATCTTCCTAGGTGGCTGCTGGGGAAAAAGAGGAAGAAGTCTGCAAGCCAAAAGATGATAGAAAAACAAGCAGCACATGCTTGAAGTGCAGAAGATTTACTTGTTTAAAACATGCATTGGCATTCTGAAACTCACGTGCTCTATAGACACACAGACACACACAAAATTCTTTAATTATTTTTCGGGTTTCCTGTTATGAATATTGGTAATACTGTTACATTTCATGATGCTTGCATTTGAACATTTTAAAGTTGATTTTAAAGTACATTTACCTATGTTAAGATGTCAGCCTTGATTGTTAGCTAAGTACCCCACAGACAAAGATAGTCTAGTAGGGGAGTGGTTGGGGTGGGGTTAACTAGCTAACTAGCAACCACTGACTGCCTGTGAGAGGTGTGAAAAAGTTCTATATCTATAGGGGATTTTCTCTGCTTGTTGTTTTATGGTGTACCAACTACCAAATAAGCATATCTTCTTCAACTATTTTCATATACGACCCATCATTTAAAAGCTTACAATTAGAACTTTCATAATCTGTGAAAATCATGAAGATGCTTTTACTAGCACCAGTCACATATGGGAAAGGTCATTTTATTGTCTAGCTTTTTAAGGAAGAGTTAAGAGACCTACAAACAATATTCTTATTTGAGTATAAGGTTTAGATTACATGTGCATGATATTGAACTATTAATCTCAATATCTTTTTTCTGTTCTAGACTCAAGGTTAACAGAATAGAGACTATAGACGATTCTCAGTAGGGTTCAGAATATATCACAACAAATCTAGAGATATTCGTAGGCACCATGTATTGAGGGTTGTGTGTACATAGAGCTGTGGAATATATAAAAACTGCATTGATTAAATGTAGGTGGTATACGACATCATATATCACATTTATCAGCCATTTAGCTCTCAGGATTCAAACCAACCAGTTTATAAATAGAGAAACACATCACTTGTTTGTGCCTTATTATATTCTTTTTCCTGAGCCATCATTTAGTACTGTTGTAGATGTCATTGACCTAAACGCAATCTATTCTTGAACAACCAATCAAAAGGCTAATGTATTTAGCCCACCTCTCTTTAGTATAGCAAAACACATCGTGTGTGGGTTTCGTTAGTAGTCAGGCAAAACCAAATCTACAGCCAATATGAGCCAATGTTGTGTATTTCTTTTCTTGGCCAATACTGTTTGTAAGTATGTCTCTACTTTATTATTAACTTTTTTGGAATCAAAACACATTATATAAAAATATATATAAATTTGTTCTTCATGAAAAATGTATGCTTATTCTGCCTATTTGCAACCTGTTTCTTATTACGTTTCCAGATTCTGCAACAGACAATCCCATGACCGCTAAGCCTGTGGAGAATGTAAGAAATACCTGTGCCAAGTATATGGATGTAACACTTATTTACTCCCATAACAACCAGAGAGGTGAGTGTAAGAACAGCCATGAGGGCCACTCCTCTACACAGAGCTGTGTCCTCAGCTTCTCCAAGAGCAACCTCAGCCTTTCTGATGCTGGGACTTGCTACCTTGCTGAGACAACATGTGTGGGGATCTTGTTCAGCGAAGTAAAACGTCTTGATATTGAGGGTAAATGAATGCACAATCAGGTTCAGACTTCTTGAAATTATTATATGACATTAATGTGAGTAATACGTCATCTGTATTTAATTCAGATCTTGTTCTTGTATTATATTTTAACAGTAGATTCCGGAAAGAATTTTTGGATTCCAGCTACATTTGGCTTTGCGGAAGCATTTGTGATGTGTATTGTTATAATAATCTACCAAATGTACACAAGGAACAATAAAAAGCTCTGTGACTGTTGTAAAGGTAAGTCAACTGTGATTTAAATTGAATCTTAAGAAGCATGCAGAGCCATTAGATATGTGTATTCTTGAAAATCAAAGGAATTATTGAAAATCATCTTCTACAGTGCCGTTTATTATAGAAAATAATCACAAAGCGCTTGAAAGCGCATAATAAATTAAAACCACTATGATGGAGTAGGTCTTGACTAGAACTTCCAGAGCTGAAGGTGTTCAGTTGTTAGAATGACCATCAAGAGGAACATGGCTTGAGCTGAATGAGGACGCGCAGTTTCACTGGAGCCAGGCAAGCAGCACAGGTCTCATCAGCACCTTCGATAAATCAAATGTATTTAAAAAGCCCTTTTAACAAAGTGCTTTTACAAAACACCCAGCCTAATGCGTTGATTGCAGAAAAGTTCAAACTAAAAAAATGAAACTGAAACTAATCAGAATTTAATTAACAACTCAAAAACAAAAAGTTATTCAAGAACAATGCACATAGAAAATACAGAAATCAATAAAAGGCCTTAATCAGTCTTGGCTGCCATAAAGGTGCCATGGCAACTGAAACTCTATATAATATAACCAATGTATTTTAACTGCTGTTATACAATACATGTAAATGTGAGAAGCCGATTATGATCTGGCGGACACAATCTATGCCCAACAGCACACTAATGGAACACTAATGGAAAACGTTTGTTTTTAAAGAAACAGGAATCCTCCCACTTCAATGCGATGTTAACGATTTAAGTTCCAATCAGCAAAGTGATCAGGTATTAACTTTTTTTAATCCATGTTTTTTCTAACAAAATAGACTCTTCATAGTAATTTATCATTTTTCTTCTTAGGGACATGCTGAAGACATGCTTCAGTACTCTGCTGTGTCTTTTTTACACAAAAACACAAAACGAGTCAGGTGTAATGAAGAAGATGGGAGCGTTTATGCTGATGTGACAAGTGTTTGATGGAATTCAAACTAACTATTTGAATGTGTTAATTCTTACATTTTCAAATGTCTGGTCTTTTTGCTTTCACTCATGAGGTATTACGCAATACGTTTTGGTAAACATTTTAATTTCATTAGAATTCTACTGAAATAGATGCTATTACTCCTATTACTATTAATATTACTACTTTTACTACTATTGAACACAAATTTGTTTTTAACTAAAAGAAGGCAGCAGAGTGAAAGAAGGAGAAGGACAACATTTTGAATTGATTTATCCACGATTCTTAAAGGAAAATGTGACAATCGTTACTATTCCGATAGAATGAGAATGAAATTGGTACATTTACTGCCATTGTGGTTGCCTAATAGTATACAGACATTTAAAAAATATATATATGTGTTGTACACATTTATACTAGGTGGCCAAGAAAGTAGCATTCGATAAATGTTTAACAGAAAGTGGCATAAAACGTTCACACAACTTCATAAAACAAAACGTTAAATGGATGTTGAAATAAAGAAGGGATGCAAAAGGGAATTTTAAGCACAAGAGCAGGTTTCAAAACGTGCAAATATTAACAAAATCATCTAGTTTCAGGTCTTACTGCAGTGTTGCAAAAGTATAATGCAGCAGCCTTAAACCTCCATACCAATCTTTGCTCTTTTAGTGACAGCTGTTTTGACAATTCAGACTTTATTGTCCAAAATATATAGACGTTTTGGTCACCTTACAGAGAACAGTTTAAGGATTGTGAT
This sequence comes from Novumbra hubbsi, assembly GCA_016801125.1. NCBI lineage: Eukaryota > Metazoa > Chordata > Actinopteri > Esociformes > Umbridae > Novumbra > Novumbra hubbsi. The sequence goes on along the minus strand of JACXGK010001161.1, from coordinate 7,989 downwards.
CTAACTAATATAAGGGCCATATGCATAACTGGTTTATACAATATTATATATCAGTCGAAAATGTATCTGTCTTACAATACAACCATATACTTAGTGTTATAAATCCAGTTTAACCGTTTGCTTTTATTGAGCTGTTAAAGGCTGCTTAAATTATTAATCACAAATATGTGTATGATACCATCCTCTTTATTGGCTTGTATACTGTTTAGGAAAGTCAGTCTTCCTGAAAAACAAAAGCAATATATTTCTTGTTTAGAAATATATCTTCCATTTCATCATTTTGTTTTCAGAATTGTCTTTCTATCGGGAAGTTGCTGAATCTACTAGAGACATCTTCACAGTTAGCAAAAGTGTCCCCCTTATTCTGTGTCTGTAAGCCATTTGTCTGATTCTCCTTTGCCAAAAAATACGATCATGTTTTTAGGCAATATGCTTTTCTTGATGAAACAGTTGGGAAAATAGACTGTTTGCTTCAAGAAGAGCAGGTTAGATTCAAACCCATGCAGCCGCAATACATATGCACCAGAGGCAAGGCCTTAGACCGCTAAACTAGCCAAACACTCATTCTTGATGATCTTGCCTATTGTTTGCTGTAGCTAAAATCTTTTCTGTACGAAATTTGCCATGAATGAAGATCATTCTATACTGGCCAGTGATTATATTTTTAGCCTACTTTGTCTCCTGGCCTAAAAGGATGGAAGTAAATAAATTATTAACAGTATGTTGTGTTTTTTCTTAGTTCAGAACTCCGAACGGGTGACATTTGTAACCCATTAAATATTGAATTAAAATCAAATGATTTTAAAGTGACAGGGAAGTATCTCTAACTATTTCATAATTACAAACATACAGATTAGGGGAAGACAAGATATTTGCATATTCATTATGTATATATATAATTCAACAAGAGACATCCTTTATGGTATGTCACATTTCCCATTCTTTATCTTCTCCCAATTCATGTGTTTATCCAGGTGCCCAAACAGCTCCCAAATAGTTGGGGGGGTGAAGTGTCACCACAGAATGGCCACATTCCTATAGCTCTAAGAACAGCACAGAGATAGCAAGAACAGAGGGTCACAGGACTCAGCATACAGACAGGTGCCACTTATAAACAAAGAGCAGATCCTCTTTTCTACTTTCAACATTCCTCTTGCTCAGTCCAAAGTGGCTTTCTGAGTGCAACACTAAATTTTGCTTAGTCGGTAACAGTAATTTCACCATAACAAACCAAATTAATTTCCTATATGCTGACAAGCCATTTGTTTGTTTTGTATGACTATACTAGGGATGCCTGTCGGGCAGATTAATACTTTCTTCAATAGTTTAATAATTCCTGCAGACAATGCAATCACAATGCTCCTGAGTTGTCTCACAGTAAAAATACCATGCCTTAACAAAGGGCAAAGAAATAATAAACAATTTAAAAATTAAACTCCTATAATTAATGGCTAGAAAAATCTTATCAGTATGGTTAGAAATGTAATAGTTGTTTGTTATTACATTTTAATAAAAAAAAAAGAGAAATATAGCACACTTGTTCTTATGCCCGGGTCATCTGTACATAAACATTGTTTATGTACAAAATTCACTTTTGTTCGGAGAACCTGACATCAGAGTACACACTTTCCTCTGGAGCCCCGCTCATTGTTCGTCCTCTTTTGGATTTCCTTCCAGAAAAATTCATTGCAACATAATTCAGAGTATCTGCATTTTGATCCTGTAAATGTTGTTTATATTTTAGTAATTTAGCATAGAATATGAATATATTCTGGCACACTGGAGATGCTAACAAATGTTTTAATTTATTAATGTAATTAAAAAGACTGCAACATTTTGGTCAATGACCTAATTTTGTCATCAGATTAATAGTGAAAGACTACATTTTAATAATGTACAGAACCACAGCATAGCAAGCATAGGGTTTTAATGTATCTTTTGGTAACTTTCTATATCTGCCACCTCACCTCTGGATTTAATATCATAATAATAATCCTCTACCAACAGGTCATTTTTTTTTACCTGTTGGAATTGAGTGGTTGAATCGTCTTCTCCAATATGCTTTGAATAACTCACTGTTAAAAAAAATCATAACAAAAGTCAAGATAGTTATACAGAATAACAAATATTCAGTGATCAATTTGTAATATCAAAAAGCTCACCTTTGCAATGTTCACAATCTGGCTTCGTATTTCTGGTGTAGATGAGAATAAGGATAAGGATCGCACAAAAAACTAATATCACTCCCAGAACAATGACTAGAGGATCCACGGATCTTTCTAGAATAAATATTATTACATAAAAAAATTATATAACATTTAGGTATAATTCTGATAAGTATATTTATATATATATATTAGTTCTTCATTCAGTAGCTTGAGATCTAGTTCCAGCTTCTGGAACCAATGTGCACCACCTGTATATTAATAAAACATTTTTTTTTATTAAAAATCATAATAACCCACCAATATGCAGAATTGTGCCTGTACCAAACAAGATCTCCCCACATGTTGCCACAGCACAGTAGTAAGTCCCAGCATCAGAGTGGCTGAGGTTGTTCTTGGAGAGGCTGTAGACACAGCTCCGTGTAGAAGAGGGCGTCTTCAGACTCTTCTCACACTCATCTGTATGGTTTCCATGGGTATAAATGACTCCTGGATGGGAGTCTCCTGATCCAGCTCTGAACCAGAACACCCTGTGTTTGCCTGTACAGGTCTCCGAGAGTACTGAGCACTGCAGAGTCACAGAGTCTCTTGGAGACATTGGGTCAGATACTGGCTGCTGCCCCACAGTATGGTAGTTTGACTGCTTCTGATGGACTCCTAAATCATGACATTTGTTTGTAAGACATATCATGAATTTGAAGATATTAAAAAAGCAAATAATTAGCAAATAATTAGCAGGCAAGAAAATGTATATTACGTCCAATATTTTACTTTAGATGGACATTTTTACTTTTAACTAAAATATATACATTTGTCACAAATACGTTTGAATGCTAATGTTAGGCAGGTAAATAAAAGGTGCTTCACTCAATCATAGCTAAGTAGCCTAAGGCATTGGCAGTAAGGATCTTCGTATCTATAACTGTGCATAATGCCACAAAGCCACAATGTTGTGAATAATATTAAAACAGTAAAATGTTATTACCTTTTAAAGTCAGAAATGTAGCATTTCTGAAAGTGGTCCCGAAAAAATTTCCTACTCCACAGAAATATGTTGCAACATCTGATGTGCTGACATTCCTGATAATAAGATTCAATTCATCCATTACTCTCTCCAAAGAGAAGCGTGAGTTATTAAATTCTCCATAAAGAACAGGACCGGAGGAAGATGTTTTAATGGCCACTACATTAGGCAGGTTTCCAAGAGATTGCTTGTACCAGTACACAAAATCGATCAATTCATGTTTGTTTGAGTATAAACATGGTAAAGACACAGTGTCACCAAGTTCAGCTGTGGTCATGGGAATTAACTGATGCATTTCTTCAGTCAGATGAAAGTCTAATGAAATATAGAAAACAGTCACATGCGATTAGGACAAAGCTTTGCTAAAAGAGTCACAAATGAGTAATGTTACAAATTCAACTGTTATATTTTGGTGACCATCCATTCTGAAAATATCACTATTGGGCTGTACATTACTTTCCAATAAATCAGTTGTAGCAAATTAAGTACTAAAGGTACAAGTTAGTAGGAAAAAAACTTACACAACTGAGTGAGAAATACCAAGTTAAGGCTGATTCTGATCATCTTGATATGCAGCATTGTCTTGAGGTTCCACACTATAAAGCAACACTGCCAATATAAACGGAAACGTAGGCCTGGTTGTTATGTCAGAATAACCTTATTGGTTAGAACAGTTCCTGTTCTTTTTTTCCAACCAACAACCTTTAATTTTTCTTTTACATATACAGATGGTGGTTGAGGGAACACTTAGCTGCTGTCTCCGGTAAACGTATATTGCTGCGGCATGGGTTAGATTCCAACTCTATCTCTCCCACTCTCTTTGTATAAAATGTCCAAAAAAGTAAGTAAATACCCATACATCTTAAAATAATGTGATGAATCAGATCTTTAACTGTAAATTGGTAACAGGTGTGCTTTTTCGATGCAAGATTGCGTCTAACGGCCTTTAAGGTCGTGAACTTTTTTGACATAGGTGAACTTTTAACCGCAACAGGTTGATAGCGTCATACAGCAAACACGTATCTTTACAAATCTTTTTAGTCTGCGAATCTAGGTCAGTTATAACACAGCTTTAATATGAAAATACTTAACCATTGTTAAGTATCCCCTACAATGTAGGGGATATCCCCTACAATGTGAAAAAAAGGTTTCAATAATTAATAATTCTTTGTGGTCAAGTTTTGGAAGGCTTTATAGAAATACAAAAATGTGGTATTCTTTTCGGAAAACTGTCCCCTACAACTTGGTGAAAACCGTCGGCTTCTATCTTTAACCAATCTGGAGATATGAATAGAGATGTAACGGGTGCGCATTGCGATGCAATTTTGCGTCAATCGACCTGTACTTTACTGCTTTCAACAATTTGTCTTGATTCTGTTGTACTAGCTTAAGATCAAAACTAAATTGTTTATATTGACTAAAATTGACTCAATGCCTCAAATTTAAATGTAATGTGAATTTTTCGGCCACATATAACTCTACAAACCTAAATTAGAATTAGAATATACCAATCCTGCAAACCGCACCTGTTAATAAAAACTGCCACTTGAAGTAACAATATATTTATTGTTTATTCATCCTGAACATACACTGCAGCAAAAGAAAAAAAGGTGCTTTAACTCAAAGCATCACATGTACAGTCTAACTAATATTGGGTGTTAGATAAGATTTCAATATAAAAAAAATAAAGTGACTGATCCATGTGTTTTTGTTGCACAGTGTTTTTGTTGATTATAAGTAATTTGAGTATCAATCAAATATTACCATTACCGGTACAGTATATCAACACATTACATCACAGTAGAAAAGCTTTGGGGTAGAAAGACTGACCTAGATATGACCACAAAGCTAAACATAAACCATGAACACTGTGATTTTCTGCATTATTAAATTATTTTAGTGTGTCATGAGCATGCACTGAAGATCTTTTACGTGACCAAAGCTTATTGAGGTCATTTCGGTCAAAACATTATACAACTTGGTGGTTTCTAGTACATGACATTCTATTTCCATAACACATGACCTTAAACTTAATGGGTTCTTCATACACTCTAGAAGTTCAGATGTAGGGTGTAAGTAAGACCAAATAAAATGCACATGGAAGGTCTTGAGGGCCCATTACAACATTTCCCCCCAGAATGGTTCAAAGAGGGGTGATGAGACGGTAGGGCGTCATCCTCTTGTTTTAAAAGCACACAACTGGTTAATGTCAGGTCGTGTGTAAATAACTTCAAAGGGTGGTAAAGAGGGGGGTTATTTTTATGAGCAAGCGTTTCCTGTCAAGGGCTTTGGCGTGTTTTATTTTCTTAACACTAGAAGCACCAGAGCAGGCAAATTTTACCCAGTGAAGAGGAAAACATTTTTATCTTCGCTCTCGATCAAATTCCAGGACCCTGCTTTTTTTACTTTTCCTAAATATGTGGGTTTTATCACCCAGTATTTTTTTATTTTACAAATCACACGAGAAAAGCTGATTTAAGGCTATTTCATTCCTGTTCAATGTTACATTTTTGCCCGGTGCGCCCATTTTTATTCCTGCATTCCATGGTTGCTCTTTTCTATCAGCAGATGTTGCAAGGGCTCCCGTATACGAGTCTTCTGTTATTTAGAAAAAAAAATATTTATAGTGTATAAATATATAGATCAGGGGTATTCAATTAAAATGTAGAAAGGTCCAGCTTGTGTTGAAGTTAAAATCTGCTTCCCCCGATTTCGAATCAGAGAATGTCCACGCGGTCCAAGTCTTTCCAAACGAAACACCTTTATTACAGATAGCTATCCGGAGATCGTTCTCCACCGTACAGTAGACAAGATCTGAATTATTTTCCCCTGGACACAGTTTATATACAGCCCCTCCCACCCCTCAGTCATTGGACAGAATCTGTTGAGTGGGCTTCCTGGGTGGGCGTCAACGTTCAATGTTCAGGGAACCAAACTTGTGAGCTCTGCCAGACAGATTTGACTTAAGACCAAATATATTCATTCGCGATGTGGTCTTTAGGTGGTGGAAGGGTGTATTCTTTACTAGCTCAAACAAAGAAACCCTGAGCGCAATGCAATGGCCAAGACTAAGCGATTAGAGTATCCACTAATTACACACACACACATTAGATTGCTAATGTTTCAAACGTAATTCTAATAGCCCCTCCTTGTCCAGCCTTATTGTGTAGTAGGGAGATGATTGAAAATGAAGCTTAGGCTATGAAGTATAACGCATTCTATATTATATTATGCGTTATTTTCTCTGCCACTTTTGTTACCTGTTTTTTAAATGTCCCTTGTTTTATTTAGTGGTATTTGGGTTTTGTGAGCAGGTCGATTTATTGTGAAATTTAAAACGTAACACGGACACTGGCAATAGATCAACAGTAAGGTGAAGGCGCAAGACAATCTCCTTGTCATCACCAGTCCAGTTGCCAAAGTCATTTTGGCCTCATATTTTCTTCCTTGCTATTTGTATTATTCCACCAATATTTTCAAACTGCAATGTTAAGCGAAATATTATATCGTACAAAACCAAGCCAGACCGGCGTCTTTACACATTGTAGTTACTGCAACCGTTATTCCCTTACCTCGAAAACGGAGCAACACTGAATCAAAACACTTTGACACAAGATAAAACAGACACCCAAATGTTCTGGCCTTGACTTTGGATCCGTACAAGAAGCGCCATCTAGCGACCATTACTTGTCAGTAAATACGTCCCTGTCTGTAGATTCACGGGGCAAATTTTGCCCCGACGGCGCTTTAGGGGGGTAACAATGTCTCTGCACTTCTTAGAGACAAGATTTAATTCCGTCTGTGAGTGAACTTCTAGCCAGTTGTAATGTCTTTGATACACTGAGGACTGCCCTTACTTATGAAACAGGTCATAGAAGGGATTCAAGAATAGATGGATGTTATGTTCCAGAATTATATGATGCACCAAATAAGCATTTTCTTAATTTGTATAAAATGCAGAAACCACCAAATAATATGTTGGTGGAACAGTATGACATGCCTTACAAGCAGATACTTGGTTTTGCATTTGATTAGAAGCTTTTTAAAGTTAATTTGTACAGTTTAGCCACAGGATCAGAAAATACAAAGGAGACATGTGGGAAATGCCATATAAATTATGCAGAAAAATGTGCGAGGCTACACTAGCTGGACGTTTATGTAGATTGAATCGGACACTATAGCCAGCTCCTCAGGGAGAACGCATCATCAGGTAGATATTCAGAGAGATGATGGATTCAAATTAGTTGTCGACATTTCTTTCTTCATGGAGAACACAAAGGTTGGATATAAGCGCCACCATACAAGAGTTCGGATACCTGTTAGTGTATTGTTTCTGGAAAACAATTTGTTTTGACAAATACATTTTGACGAGTTATTCGTACAAAGCCAACAATGGTTAAGTATTTTCATATTAAAGCTGTGTTATAACTGACCTAGATTCGCAGACTAAAAAGATTTGTAAAGATACGTGTTTGCTGTATGACGCTATCAACCTGTTGCGGTTAAAAGTTCACCTATGTCAAAAAAGTTCACACTATGGATTTCTCTGCAATTAAGCAGTGAGGGCTAATGTTCTCTTTTTTCAAATAAAGAACATGTGCATGCCTTTATATGTTTTGAAACAAAAAATCTAATTGCATCACAAATGCAGGTAAAATAAATACGTGCAGTGAGTGGGTGAAAATGATTACAGTTTTGTTTGATCATGTGGTGAACCAAAGCCTTAACCAGAAGCCAGCAGACTAGTTGATCCAAATCTACAAAGATCAACTGGCAATTATATCATCCAAACTTTTCGCC
>JACXGK010001160.1:58069-76454 GCA_016801125.1 Novumbra hubbsi | reverse complement strand
AATTTAGCTTTACGTTTTATATGTAACTGAACAATGTTGAGTATGCACTAACGTTTGATTTAGTGGTATCAGACTGTTTCTTTTACTACGGTACGTGTTTACTGAATTAGGGAAAAGTTCCCCTGAGTTATGCACTAACGTTTGATTTAGTGGTATCAGACTGTTTCTTTTACTACGTGTTTACTGAATTAGGGAAAAATTCCTCTACACGTTTGGGAGAAGAGTGAGCAAGGCTGGGAGATAATGTTAATATGCACATTAACGTTTGAACAACGTTACCATGGGAGTGAACGTAGTTGTCAGAACGCTTAATAAAGTTTTACTTTATCTGACTGTTTTGTTGACATTCCCTTTAGCACATCTAGTGGATGCTAAACGCAAACCCAGTCAAACGTTTGACTGCAATATCTTATGCGCCTTATAATCCGGTGCGCCCTATATATGAAACATTTTCTAAAATTGGTCATTCATTGAAGGTGCGCCATATAATTCGGTGCGCTTTATAGTGCGGAAAATACAGCAAGTTGTTTTGTTGCAGTCAATGCTATTTGATAGTTGTATTTCATGAATCACTTCTTGTGGTAAAGAATTTGTATACATATGATTTAAAGATACCATGGTTGTAGTTCACAACAAATGCAATATTTCCTACTTTTCTTCTGATGATACAGTGGGAAGAGCAAGTATTTTATACACTGCCGATTTTGCAGGTTTTCCAACTTACAAAGCATGTAGAGGTCTGTAATTTTTATCATAGGTACACTTCAACTGTGAGAGACGGAATCTACAAAAATCCAGAAAATAACATTGTATGATTTTAAGTAATTAATTTGCATTTTATTGCATGAAATAAGTATTTGATCACCTACCAACCAGTCAGAATTTTGGCTCTCACAGACCTGTTAGTTTGTCTTTAAGAAGCCCTCCTCCACTCATTATCTGTATTAACTGCACCTGTTAGAACTCTTTACCTGTAGAAAAGACACCTGTCCACACACTCAATCAAACAGACTCCAACCTCTCCCCAATGGCCAAGACCAGAGAGCTGATTAAGGACATCTGGGATAAAATTGTAGACCTGCACAAGGCTGGGATGGGCTACAGGACAATAGGCAAGCAGCTTGGTGAGAAGGCAACAACTGTTGGCGCAATTATTAGAAAATGAAAGAAGTTCAAGATGACGGTCAATCACCCTCGGTCTGGGGCTCCATGCAAGATCTTACCTCGTGGGGCATCAATGATCATGAGGAAGGTGAGGGATCAGCCCAGAACTACACGGCAGGACCTGGTCAATGAACTGAAGAGAGCTGGGACCACAGTCTCAAAGAAAACCATTTGTAACCAACTATGCCATCATGGATTAAAATCCTGCAGCGCACCCAAGGTCCCCCTGCTCAAGCCAGCGCATGTCCTGGCCTGTCTGAAGTTTGCCAATGACCATCGGGATGATCCAGAGGAGGAATGGGAGAAGATCATGTGGTCTGATGAGACAAAAATAGAGCTTTTTGGTCTAAACTCCACTCGCCGTGTTTGGAGGAAGAAGAAGGATGTGTACAACCCCATGAACACCATCCCAACCGTGAAGCATGGAGGTGGAAACATCATTCTTTGGGGATGCTTTTCTGCAAAGGGAACAGGACGACTGCACCGCATTGAGGGGAGGATAGATGGGGCCATGTATTGCGAGATCTTGGCCAACAACCTCCTTCCCTCAATAAGAGCATTGAAGATGGGTCGTGGCTGGGTCTTCCAGCATTAAAACGACCTGAAACACACAGCCAGGGCCACTAAGGAGTGCATTTCAAGGTCCTGGAGTGGCCTAGCCAGTCTCCAGACCTGAACCCAATAAAAAATCTTTGGAGGAAGCTGAAAGTCTGTATTGCCCAGCGACAGCCCCGAAACCTGAAGAATCTGGAGACGGTCTGTATGGAGGAGTGGGCCAAAACACCTGCTGCAGTTTGTATAAACTCAAGAACTACAGGAAACATATGATCTCTGTAATTGTACCAAATTTAAAAAAAAGTTCTGCTTTTCTGATGTATCAAATACTTATGTCATGCAATAAAATGCAAATTAATTACTTAAAAATCATACAATGTGATTTTCTGGATATTTGACCTCTACATGGTTTGTAACTAGGAGACACTGACGATTTTTCAGGTTATCAAATACTTGTTCTCCTCACTGTAAGTAGTTAATCCATGAATCAATTTTAGGTGTTGGCCTGTTCATCCTTTGCCCAGGTCATGTTTTTTTATTAGGATTGATGAGTTTGATGGCGAGCCTACCCATGAAGACTATCTAGATGTTTCTTAGGACAAGGAGCCGGTTAAGAAGAACTAGTGCTTTGGAACATTTAATTCTGTTCATTGTGTCTGGGATCTGCGGTAGGACAGGTGTGTGCATGTGCTGTAATCTGAAAGTTGTAGTTTAATATTTTGATTTCTTTTAAAATGTTTAATGCCGAGAAAAAAAGGGGGCTGCACCCAAGTGATTGTTAAACAAATTCTAATAGCTAATAATTTAAATTAATGTATTTATTTTCATTTATTCATTTAGGTCTATGTTACATTTTGGAGTATACATACATGTTTACAACTTAATATAATTACACCACCTGATCTCTAGTTTGTTGTATAACATCCTCACTGCACCCTCCGAGCCTTGTGTGTTCCATTGTGCTCTTATTGTGCTAGACTAAGCATATGCTACATAAGGCTGAAGTTACACAGCGTGTGTGTGTCCTCTGTTTATTGTAACCAATTTGATTGTAGCATCTAAAAAATCTCCCAACAACCAAGCACCCAACTCTCATAGTCAAGCATTCGTACATGCAGTCACACATGCAACACTTTCAGTTTAACTCTCAGTTATCACCTCAGTTATCATCAAACTAATTCAGAGATTGTCCTCTCCATGTTCTGTTTGTACATCTGTCTGTCAGAAAAACACAGTTAACATCAGGATGGAGATGTTTGGCTCTAATCATCCTGGGTCTTCTCAGAGCAGTCCACCTCCCTGTGTCCTCCCATCACACCTCCACAGCAGTCAACCTCCCTGTGTCCTCCCATCACACCTCCACAGCAGTCCACCTCCCTGTGTCCTCCCATCACACCTCCACAGCAGTCCACCTCCCTGTATCTTCCTGTCACTACACCCGACTGCAGCGCAGCGTGAGGCAGCACGCAGGAACTTTAATTGAATCTGTCATTAATTACAGGGACAGCGAGGAACAGGGGAGACAGCCCAGGACACAGCTTGTGTGTGCACCTGTTTGTTTCCTCCTGTGAGGACCAAAGGTCTTTAAAGAACAGTAAACGCTGCACACAGCAGTAAAATGAGGACCTTTTGCCGGTGGTCACCTATAAAACAGTTATTGTAAAAGTTTGGTTAAAGTTGGGATAGGGTAATATTAAGGTATACTGTTAAAATTAGGATTAAAATAATGGGTTGAATATAGACATCTTCAATTTAGGTTTAGTGTGGGTGTTACTGCTTGGCTGTAGAGAGCCCAGGAACCTGGTACTCCAGAGGTCCGCCAAAAGAAAAAAGACCATGAAGGAACATGTTTGGTTTTGACTGTAAGTCTATTTTTCAGTTTTCTTGTCGGAAGCTGTAAATCCCAAACATGCATGCACACGCATACACACACACACACACACACACACAAACAAACATAAACAGTAAAAGATAAGCTTCATAGGACTGAGACGAAGTCAGAACCCAGTTCAGACAGGTGTGACAAATTCTGTGGCCTGTCCACTCACATACAAACAAGTGCAGGCAAAAACAGGCTTCATGCCTCTTCCACTGACACATAGACGCCAGCTGCCCGTCATAAAAAATTCAGCAGACACGTTTGGAAACACGGCTCTTGCTAAACAAACAAAATGGTAAGCCAGAAACAGTCAGAATGAGAGCTTTTGATGGTAGGTAACAGTAAAACAAATATTGTTTTTAACAACTGTTTTTGTACAGTTTACAACTGTAGCTTACAACTGCATCTTCCTGAGAGACCAAATAGAGAATCTTTTTAAAAGACCAACCAGTAAAAAGACACTACACACTGCATGTGTAACTAAGTAACTCCTTAGTAAGGGGCAGGTAGGTGACCGAGCATCACTCCTAAGTCTTAATGAGCCAATCGGTTATGATTAGTGTTCTCCAGACGGCCTAGTCCATTTATGTGTGTGTGTGTGTGTGTTTTCTATTAATTTGAGTTCTGTATGTTTTGTATCAATTCAGTGTTCTGTTTATGTGTTCTGTATGGAGTATTAATGGTGTGCTATACGGAGTAGTATTTGATGTTCTGGATGAAGTGTTAATGTGTGTTTTGTATGATATGTATGGAGGTTTAATGTGTATTTTGTTTGTTCTCTAAGTTCGGTAGGTAGTATTAATGGGTGTTCTGTAAGTTCTGTAGGGAGTATTTATTGGTGGTCTGTATGATGGGTTAATATGTGTTTTGTAGGGAGTATTATTGTGTGTTCTATATTTGCAGTATAAAGTGGGAGTGTAGCCAAATTATGACAAACCTTTCATTGTGGAACAGCATGCTACTTTGGAAAAGCTCATTAGCCACTCTGTCAGAGAATGAGGCTATTAAACATCAAGGCCCAATCATAGCACCATGCAAGATTTTAATAGAACTGCCCATCAAACATCCACCCCCCTCTGCTCAGGTGTGGGTATCGCAGAGAAATAGAGGGATTGAGAGAGGTGGTGAAGGGAAGCAAGAGACAGGAATGAAAAGACATCAGAATGTGTGAGACATGCACTTCCAGAAACACAGAGAACAACCGTGAACTGTAGATGTTCTGCAAATCTGTAGCTTCCCTTTGAAAAGTACCAGAAACCTTATGGCTACTAAAAATGTCTCTGGATATCAAATTACTCTGTAAATGATAAGCATACATAGTTTAATAATAAAAAGTCACCAATGCAACCCTGTTTACTACGTTACTTCAAACCATAATTTTGAGGCCTCCGACCCTTGGTAAGAAGAAATGCACTGTTAAGGGGAGATAGATTAGGGTATGTGATGAAGCAACCTGTTTGCACCCTAATTATGTGTAAACAATAAATGAGTAAGTTAACCCTGATTATAATAATAACTTAACAAAAGCCTCAATATGGCTCTAGACTGACCAGTGATATGTATAAGCGGAGACAGAAGAGCACCAGTCAATATTGGTCCTATTTTATGACTGACAATATTTTTAAAAGGAAAATTACAAATTTTCGAATGTATCTAAATTTGCTCTATAAATAGGCATGTTCATTTACATTTTAAGATGTTTCCATGTCTACAGAATATTTCAACTGCAGAATGTAGGACAGAATATCAAACAATCAATTTTTCTAATTGGTAACATCTGCCTAGACCTATATTTCTTCTCAGGTGCGTTCCTTTTCGTTTGGTTAGAGAACACTCAATCAATCAAATGTATTTAAAAAGCCCTTTTTACATCAGCAGTTGTCATAAAGTGCTTTTACAAAACACCAAGCCTGAACAGCCCCCATAGAGACAATATAAAATAATATAAAACTCCATTAGTGCTCTCCATTACAAAAGAGTGATAGTGAGTGTATTGTCAATCCCTCAGGATAATAAACCTTCCAATAAGAGCCCATTAAGGTTAATGTTTTCCAGCTACTGCTACCCACATAACGTTTCCATTTGGCAGTGTTGAACTGTAGTATAGGTTAGCTTATCCATACAGAAATACACACAGGTGTAGGAAAAAAAAAACATTTAATTGCGAATTTCTCTGAAACTATAATTACTATAGCTGGTATCGTTAAAGTTTAAATGGTCAACAGTCATCATTACGCTACACTTTTCCGGACCGTATTAAAGGGCACACAAGACAAGCAGCCAAGTCAGCCCCACTGAGAAGTTATCTGGCAAAGGCTACACATGTGATGTAAATGTGTGGGGGGAGGTTTCTGTATCTCCTCATTTCCCTCCAAGCAATATTAGCCTGCATGTAGGCTGTTATTTGTATTTCAAACTATGTTGAGATATGTTTGTGTCCTCAAAAACGGACAATGTTTGTTGGTTTGTCAACCATGTATGTGCATGGTATTTTCATCAATCCTTTTCATTATATAAAACAATGACCACAAGGATAAAGTGCTGAATGTCAGCTTTACAGGTTTTCAGAAATACTTGGGTAATTTTGTCAAAGCAGAATTCACGTTTTCAAAACAGTTAACACGCAGGTCCAAACTAAAGCAATATAGATAAAAATGTAATATTTGATTTAGAAACTAAATCTTATTTTATTTATTTAGAAACTAAAAAATTACACAAAAAAGAATACTTACATAGTACATACAGCTTGTTTTTTTCTGGTGATTTATAAACAGTTATTTCAATCATTACACAATGGCTCATTACACATGGCCCAATACAAACTATTATTATAAACTGGCAAACCATAAACATACAGAAACAAAAGGTTAGCTTTACATTGTAAACAGAAACTAAAAATGTACCTCTGCCAAAGCAAAGTAATTTAACAGATTTATTTTAGACATATCGTTCGCGTTGACATGGTCACTTAACTTCTACTACTAAAAATAACTTTTGATAGTAATGACAAGGGGCTGGACCACTGCATGTTTAAAACATGACAGGACAGTGCTATTGATGAAGCAGCTATTTATAAGGAACAATATACTAGGACCAAAAGTGTCCAGCACATATTTAAAAAGGTGAGAGGGAACAGGGGGGCAGGTATTAGGCTTCACGTGTGAGACTTTCAAAGCTCAGGTTTTTTTAAACAAGCCAACGATGCACCCATCGCAACCATAACATTTTTGCTAATATTTATGACACAAAATATGAATGTACTCTTAAACACATCACTGAGTTTTGCAGTTTTACTCATAGAAGTTTACCACGAAAATATTTTTATTTTTTCCTCAGTTAGGTTTCCAGAATTCATACAGATGTGCTTAAAATAATTGGTAATATATGTACCATTATTAAGGAAAATATGAGTCAGCAGAAACAACACATTTATTTTATTTTATATGAGATTCATATTCAACTGTAGGTCATAATAGAATAGCACAATCATAAAACAAATGTTACCATTACAATCTGATTCGCATCCGAGAATACAATAGAACAAACCTTGTTTGTTCTTCACCTATGGTCCTCGCGTATGCTTCCACCTCCACAACCAGATCATTACAAATACCTTTGATGCGGTTTTACCACTAAAAACAAAACAAATATGAATCAAAAAATTTGCTCCCTGGTACACAGACAATACTAGAGCACTCAAGCAATCATCTAGACTAGCTTGGATAGACAGTCCAGTGCAATAACAAAACACACTCACATCTGCTTGATTTTTCTAAACTGATTGAGGTGAAAATAAATAATAATAAAGAAAATTGACACAGTTGCAAAGTTAATGAAAAAGCAATGCACAGAAAGAGAAGTGGGTCTGCAATTCAACAGTGATGAATACAAAAACCTGTTTAAAAAAGTTGGTGATGAAAAGAACGAAATGTCCTCCTTACATAAGTCCAGCTCATTGGTTTATAAGAATGCACTGAGTTGACCTGGTTTCAATAGGAACACTTGAATGTTTTGATCCTGTATCACTTTACACGTTCACTAAATTATTAATGACTTCTAAACCCACCAAATGTCAACTGGACCTAATTCCAACCATACTACTTAAGGAGCTTCTTCCTGTACTTGGTCTGTCAATGTTGAGTATAAATTGTTCACTATCTTCCGGATGTGTACTAAACTCACTAAAAGAAGCAGAAATAAAGCACCCTTAAACAAATATTTTTTGATCTGGATATATTAAGCAGTTATAGGCCAATATTGAGTTCCTATCAAACATCTCAGAGTTATCTGTTTCCAACATCTCAATGCCTTCCTGAAGACAAATAATATTTTTGGGATGTCACTGTGCTGTTTGGTATTATTGTGTGCACCACAATGAACATGGACCAGAGAAAGCCAAGGAGAGAGTTGTCTGGGGAGATCAGAAAGAAAATGTTAGACAAGCCTGGTAAATGTAAAGTTCAAGGCCCATGGAACTGTAGCTAACCTCTCTGGGCACAGCAGCAAGAGGAAAACCAACCCCAGGGTGAACAGAAGGATATTGCAAATGGTAGAAAACCCCCCAAAGATTATTGCTAAAGAGATACAAGCTGAACTCCAAGGTGTGCCCTTTCGTCAATTCCTTTAAGTTTCAGCTTTGCAACCATACTCCCCCCGGAACCCAAAGACTTTGGTTTCCCGGACGCTGCTCGGCGGGTCATGGGAATAACGCAGCCGGATCGCTAGTTGGCATCGTTTATGGTCGGAACTACAACGGTATCTGATCGTCTTCGAACCTCCGACTTTCGTTCTTGATTAATGAAAACATTCTTGGCAAATGCTTTTGCTTTCGTCCGTCTTGCGCCGGTCCAAGAATTTCACCTCTAGCGGCACAATACGAATGCCCCCGGCCGTCCCTCTTAATCATGGCCCCGGTTCGGGGAACACCCACAAAATAGAACCGGAGTCCTATTCCATTATTCGTAGCTGCAGTATTCAGGTGACCGGGCCTGCTTTGAACACTCCAATTTTTTCAAAGTAAACGCTTCGGACCCCGCGGGACACTCAGTCAAGAGCATCCGGGGGACGCCGAGAGGCAGGGGCAGGGACAGGCGGTAGCACGCCTCGCGGCCGACCGCCAGCTCGATCCCGAGATCCAACTACGAGCTTTTTAACTGCAGCAACTTTAAGATACGCTATTGGAGCTGGAATTACAGAGGCTGCTGGCACCAAACTTGCCCTCCAATGGATCCTCGTTAAAGGATTTAAAGTGTACTCATTCCAATTACAGGGCCTCGAAAGAGTCCTGTATTGTTATTTTTTGTCACTACCTCCTCGAGTCCGGAGTGGGTAATTTGCGCGCCTGCTGCCTTCCTTGGATGTCGTTCATTGGAACTATAGCACACCTCCCTGGGCTTGGCTGCAAGAGGAAAATGGACCCCTGATTGATCAGTGCAATGGTAGAACATAACAAAGGATTACTGACAAAGAGATACAAGCTGAACTCCAAGGTGAAAGTACATACGTTTTTTAGATCGCACCATCTGACACTTTTTGAGCGAAAGTAAAAAAAGGCAGAATGGAATTTGTTAAAATGCATATTTATAAGCCACAATCCTTTGGACACAGGAGTGAAAAATGTAGCTTTCAAAAAAGAACACCATGCCAACAGTGAAGGAGGCTTGGTTAAGTTTTGGGGCTGCTTTGCTGTTTGGCACAGGGAGCCTTGAATCTTTGCTTGGCACAATGAAATCTCAAGACCATCAAGGCCTTCTGGAGCAAAAGGATCAGCACAGTCTCACAAAGCTCTGTCTCAGTCAAGGTCATGGGTCCTCCACAGAATAATTACCCAAAACACGCAGCTAAAAGCACCCAAGAACGGATAATAACAAAACATTGCGGCTATTCTGAAGTGTCCTTCTATGAGTCCTGATCTGAATCCTATCAAACTCTATGAGAGCTGCGATGGTATGTGTTTTATTATTTACAATATTATGTTCAATAGAAAATCGAAAAGCAAAGTCTGATTTATCTTAAATATATAATACGCAATGGTGGATGGTGCTTTTTGTTAGTTTCAAGATATTTCTGAGAAAATCGTGTATTCTTCATTTTTTGTGGAGGGTACCAAAACGTAATGTATTTGTTTGAATGTCTGTTTCTCACAGTGAACACCAATGGTTCTATAGTCATATTACAAAAAACTGAGAGATCCTGGTGTCACTCTCAACCCTGATCTCTCATTTGATAGCTATATAACATATATTTGAAGTGCAGCTTTTTTCCATTTATTTCTAGACAAAATTACTGCAATGCTCCTCTCTCCGGTTACCCTGATAATTCAATAAATAAACTTCAAATAGTGCAGAACACGACAGCTAGAACCTTAACTAGAACAAAAACAATTTAACACATTATTTCAGTAATAGCCTCGCTAGTTTGGCTGCCTGATAAGGCTAGGGTTGATTTTAAGGTTTTATTGCTAACCTTTAAAGCATTACCCAGACTTGTGTAAAGTGTCTAAAGACTCATCTCTTTAGCAAAGTCTATGATTAAGTGTAAACACTTACCACAGTGACTACACAGAATCACTCCCCCATCCCTTTCCTTGTTCATCTGGTCATGCATCTGACTAGGATTATGTTTTACAGACTCTAGAAACATACATTTATTAATTATTGCAATTTGTAAAATGTTCACTTGGCACAGCTAGAAGAGGACTGGCCACCCCTCAAGCCTGGTTCCTCTCTAGGTTTTTTACTCTATATATGGACCATATCGATCATTTTTTTAGTCTTAGTCAACAGTTGTATAAGTACTTAGTGACAACTATTGATGTAAAAAGGGCTTTATGAAATTAATTTTATGCTTTTGTTAGCGCTCATGTGGATCAAGTAATGATGCAGTGACACATACAGGAAACACCAGAGAAGCCAAATGTTTAAAATGGGGGGACTATATATAAACTGTAATTGACAGTTTGTATTTACATCCATTTCTGGATGTAAATACCCTCAAATTAACACTGACAGCCTGCACTTCAATCTGTTAGTGAGCATTCATTTTAAATCATCAGATTTTATTAAAGGTTTTTTACATTGTTCCAATGACAGCATCTTTCTTTGAACCCCACAGCCTTTGACACATTGACCTCTTTGGTATTAGTCTTTCATTATGATTTGTTTGATCTGATGTTTTATATCTTCCCATGCCAAAAGGATTTCAATCACAGCTCGACCAGACTGATAACTGTGAGCGTTTAAATGTTTGCGGGATCAGGCAGCTACACAAGGCTAAAAGAAACCCCCCTACCTCTGTCATTCCTCACCATGTCCCCCAGTGTTACCAAAACATTACTTAATTAAAAATCTGCCTCAGCACGTTGTCTCGCTATGACTGGCTGATTGTTAAAAACCTCACAATGAGAGAGGTCAAGGCAAATCAATAGCAAATTTCAGTAAGACTGAAAAACAACACCCTAAACAAAACCCAGCCAAGGAGGGTGAGAGGAGGACAGAGCATGGATGTGGTACACATTTTTGTATTGATGTTGTAAACGTGATGTGTTTTGAGGATCAAAAGGATTTGCGAGGTGTTCCCTCGCTTTAAAGAGCTTACAGTGACCAATGTTTGCTTACCCTGTGTGTCAAAAGTGACAGTTGAGATAGAGACAGGCAGGCAGGCAGATATTAGACACAATGGTGCGTGGGATTCTGAGAAAACATCATATTTATCATTAATAAGCAGTTTTAGGTCTGCCTTCCACACTATTCTCCTTGATTACTGAGCTTTTTGCCCCTGCGTGAATGAATCTGAGATCAAAACATAGTGCAGGCAGCAGTCAGGGAGATGCCAGAGAAGTAAGATGTCTGTTTGGGCAGGTAACCTCTCCATGACTAGCTCTGCTGACCATGAAAATAAAACCTGAACTGAAAATCAGTCAAACAGCCATGCTATTCGAGTCCAGAAAATAAACAAAAAAAATTATTATATGAACTTTTTGTAAGATAAAAATCAGTGACAATGTAGCATTTGTAGCATTTCTGTAGATTATACAAACTTGTCATGTCCTGGATGCGGGCCCCTAGCCATCTCTGTGCTTTGGGGCTCCCATTCAGGGCATGCCACATGGAGAGGCCTCTAGCCATCTCCATGCCATTGTGGGCTCCCCAGTCAGAGCAGCTGCATTCAGTTTACTCGGATTGGGGAGCCTACTTAGGCTAGGCTACAGCCACACTCAGTGTGGTTTTTTGTTTGTTTGTGTACAACGTCACGGTTTGTCTTCATTTGATTCAAAGTTCAGTGTATACGCTACATGTTATTTGTATTTTGTTTTGTTAGTTCTACCTTTTCTTTACGTTTACAGTTGCGTGTAGTTTGTACCTGTTTCTTTGGATTAAATCACCTTTTCTTTAATCAACATGTCTGCTTTTGGTTCACCCGCACACCACAGCCGTGACAAAACTGTACTAAAGCCCTAGGCACAAAGGTTTAAGTGGGGTCCTGGCCAGTAACTGTTACTTTTTTAATGGATGGATCTGATAGAACTTGATCCAGGCAAGGAACATCAGTGAAACAGCATTGCTTTCGTTCCTCTCCTAGCCGCAAAGCGAACCAATTAGCTGTTCCCAAGTGAGGCAAAAAATGACTTTAAGGTGCCTGAGTGAAGTGACATCACCAAATGATATGCTATTGGGATGCACTAATAACTAGCTAGCCATTTCACACCAGTTACATGCGCATACATGCATTCATGTGTATGCTAACAATGCTGTACCTGTTTTTTTAACAGTGTGTCTAACAGCTTCTGGATCCTCTGTAACCCATGTGGAGCCCGGCTGCCTGGTGTTAATAGGTGCTGATCATGTATAATGTATGACACCTGATCCCCAGAACAGAAGACCACCATCTTTTGGAACCCAGACAATATACTGCTGACCGAGATACTCTCCGCATCAGAACTACTGCCCAGAACTCTTGCCTATCCATGGAAATCACACACAGAAATGTCCAGAACTGAACAATAGCCCATCAATAGAACATACTGTACTGTCCAGAACAGAACAATATCCATACAACTGACGTGCTAAACAGTCCAAAACAACACTAAAGAGTGTGTGCTTCCATCCTTTTAGAATATATATTATTTTATTGTAATATTTCATATTGAATTTCCTAGTGATTTTGCATTGTCCAATGCCCCGTTATTTAGGTGGAACTAAGCAAGCAATAAGACATCTAAACAATGCAATGTTGCTGCTTTTTAGTGCAGTGATTTAAGCCTGGAAAAAATGTATTTCAAACATATGACTAGTAAAAATATTGTTAGTGACATCATTGCTTACGTGTACATTTTAAATGCACGTACATTGCTTTGCCATTATGTCATCAGATGTTTTACAGTTACTAAAACCTCAGTTAAAACCTCAGAGTTAGTAAAACTGAGTTTAACTGTGTTAAATTAGCCTGTGTTGCTAATGTGATAATTTAAACTAACTGCACTGCATACTATTTGATGTGGGTTATTACATTGTGTTTCCATGAAATGAAAGTTTTACAGATGCTTTGTTGTACAATGGTGTTTCTACATATTTGTCATATTTTAATGTGGAATAGAAGAAAGCACTGCGGAGCTATTGCCTAAAGTATTACTAATTATTAGTACAATATTGGGGCTAATACACAGCTTGGGGTTCTTACAACACAGTGGAGATTTGTAAACAACAATTACACTAAAGGGTATTCTTTTTTTCTGTATTTTACAATTCACAACATAAAGGTTTTCAGGAAACGCTTCCAGACTAATGGGGTTACATAATAAACTGACCTATACCAGCTGCATGCTTAAAGCACACCAACGTGTTCTCCAGACCACTATTCCTGAACCAAGCACAGGAGAAGGCCATCGACTTTACCTCGTAGAGCCTCACGCAAACATAAGAGATACCGAAGATGTCCATGTCTATGCAACCAAGCCTTGTAGAACTAAACTTGTCTCTTATCGCTTTGGGAGGTTCTTAAGCTGGAAATCTCTCAATTGAGCCATTGCTCGACTAATTAATGGTGCCAGATTTTTGGACATACTTAACTGCAGAAGCTGGAATCACTGCAAAAAATATGTGAGTTGACACAAGCCAAAATGTAAATTATTCATTGTGTGCAGCACAAAGCCTTTAAAAAATAAGTAAAATACATTGAGGAAGGAACAGAGTTCCCATTGATAGATGAGAATTGGTTTCTGAGGAAGGACACTAAAAGCCTGGGCATGTTTCTGGGTTTTGGTTACTGAATTTGTTTAGAATGTGTGTTAAATAAATGTGTTTGAGTTCATACTTCTCCAAATTTCCAGAAATGGAAAAAAGGATGGGAAACAGCAATATTACTAAGGAACATTAGAGGGTGATGTGGTGAAATGCAATCTACCAATTCAATCCTAAAGAACAGCTGGTAGTAGCCAAAAGAAGTAAATATACCAAAACTATCAGCTATCCGACTTTTAGGTCTTTGGGTTTCAAAATGAACAAGTTAAATAGTATTTGTATTCATCACATATGTTTATTGACCAATCAGCACTTGAATATGAATATCGTCATGTAGTCCTTTTACATGGTACTTAGAGATGCAAATATCCAAATGGGATTTCATCATCTGCCTCAACGTTAAATTGATGAAAACACAATTAAGACTTTCTTTATCAAAATGAAAAAAATCCCATCACTAACAAAGGGAACCGATCACTGATAAAAGGGCATTGACTTCAAGTACAAGACTAGACACAAAATGTCAAGCAACTAGATTGGGAAACATGACCAGACTCAGACCTTTATCATCTGCCAACATCCAGTCATCATCCACAGACACATACCACCACTTTGCTTGTGAGTCATCATGAGCAAGTTGTTTTCCATTTTTAGATGGAGCAATACGAGCAGTGTGCTTCATAATGAGCTTATGGAATTCATGTTCACGTCCAGCTTTGTCAACAAGCTAAGGCATTTCTTCTCTGTATCATGGTCTAGCAATGGTGCAATGTTTTTCCGATCAAGGTATAAACTTTGTAGGTGCCTGCAGAGAGCAGAGAATTGACACAAACAACTTTGAACTGACTAAATACCTTTCAAAAAACTGATGTACTTGGATATTAAATCACATATGGCTTTTCTGGGGAAAGACTCATTGGTATTGCACGACATAGATGCTATGTAACTTCAGACAATCTTCACACATCTCAAACACAAAGTCTTAAAAGGATAGTTCAATATTGATTTGTTTTTGCAATTCAGCTTACCCTCAGTTGTTCTTGAAGTCAAGTCATTTTTCACAACAAGCCATTATTTACCTTTGTCCCATCCTGGAATAAGCATTGTTAGCATCGTATTAATTGAAACTGAGTCCCGAGCCACCAAAGCTATATTGCAAACAGAAATATACTACATACAGTCACTCTAGCAACTATTATTTTGGACTGCATCCTTACGAAACCAGCAGAATATGATGACTTCAACCTGGCACTATAGATTTAATAGTTAAAATAGTTTCAAGGATAAGCAGAATTTCTCCAAAATATGAATCTATGTTAAACTACCCCATTAAGCCATGAAAATATAGGTTTATAAGTTAAATCAAAACATAAGGCTTGTGAGAATATTGTTTGTTATATAATTGCTTACGCATGCATTTACATGGACGTTTGCGCAGGGAAGCCATAGCTTGACAGCAATGGATGAATTTACGCAAAATTTGCACAGACTAGTTCTGCAGGGGAATGAAATGCGAGGGCAGAATAGTGCGCCTATAGCTGGCTGTGTAGATGTATCCATTTGTCCATGTGCTGGATGTGTAGATGTATCCATTTGTCCATGTGCTGGATGTGTAAATGTATCCATTTGTCCAGCTGGAAAGATCTAGCTGAGGACCTCTGGTGGGTCCTCTGAAAGAAAAGAAAATACAATTTTAGGCTTAAATGTTCACGTTTATGGTTAGAATTCGACTAGGGTAACGTGTTACCGGTTAGGTTGGGATTTAGGATTATAATTTGGGGGTTAAAGGTTATGGATGAAGGACATTTATTTTTTTGTGAGTGTGTGTGCGTGTGCATCCATGGGTTGATCATGTGAGGACATCCAGATTCCAAAGACTTCCATATGCAGTAGATTGTTCCAGCTCAGCAGCCTCAGTCACTAGCATGTGCCCTACAATTCTCTGCTGAGAGACTAACGGAGTCAGAGCTGGATAGTCAGCATTGGTTTGAATTGCTGTACTCTCCAGCACACGGCCAATAGCCATTAGAACATTAGGAGTACTTGAGTCACAGTCAGAGACTTGACATGACCATACTTTGGTAGCAGACATAGACCAGGGGCCCCATCCCTGAGGAAAGATTTGGATGATAAGTTTGGGATGATGACACATAGCATATTTACTAATGCACACACATGCATTAAAAACCACTGCATTCAGTACAGTACACAGTCAGTGAAAAAAGCATAGAATAAAACGCAGAAACCAAAATGGAAATTGCTGCATTGCTGATCATTTATAGCTTTCCTTATCTACTCTCTTCTCGCTCCCTACATTTATCTCTCTCTAGTCCTCTTTCTAGTCTCCAGTCCAGTTCCATCCTGTGGTGTGCTGGCAGTACCATGTGGCAGACTGGCCCTGCCGGAGACTAGGAGGATCAGGCTGGGTCAGTGCCAAGAAGAGCAGGCAAAGAGGGGCATCTGCAAGGGTAGCCTCTCTGTGATAGTTCCGCTGGGCTAAATTAAGCCATAATCCCCCCCACGTTGCTGATATGACAAGGGAACAAAACCATACCTGCAAAGTAATCTAATGAACAACACCTCGCTGATCTTCAAGCTGTCCCCAGAACTGTCACTATTTAGCTGCTTAGCTTCACTGTCTTACTGAGGAAATATTGGAAACTACTGTAAGGGGTAACCAATAAAACGCAGTTGATTAATTGCCTTGTGACTCAACTAAAATCTCAAGCTATATATTTCAGTCTGAAACTCATTCCTTTGCAGTTGTTTATTTCACGTCCATATAAAAAAAACGTAATTAGTGAAACTTTTAGCTTCTTAGGTGATTCTTTGAACAAACTAGAAATCATTTTGCAGGTTATCATTCATATAGGGGAAAATGCAGTCAATTGCATGATATGTGGGCAGCTTTTGAACAACTCATTTAATTGACTTGATAGTCATAATACATTTAAATTTTTTAGTGACTCATTCATTATTAGTCCAAGAGACAGATTTATATGCATTCCCCCAGCTCAGCAGTTCCAGAAATGTTCTCTAATCAACAGCTCTTTAATGCGCACAGAGAAAATAATTATCATACTGTGGTGCAGGACAAATTAAAAAAATATGTTTCGAATGAATTATTGAATTATTGAAATCATTTTTTTGCTTGTCAGTGTCCCATTGGTCAGCTCTGAAGGCATTCTGCCACAAGACATTCACAAGGATGTTCAGTGGTACCAACAACAACAACTTGTTCTGAATGTATCCAGAATTATCATATTTTGTGCGCATAGCAATCAAAAACTATTCAATGTTTACAAGTTTCAGTAACCAATTCATATTTGATTATAAGGTACCCTGCCTGCTTGGCATTACTTACTTAAATACACGTATTAAGTAGCATTGTTTTTTTGAGATTAAACCACTCAGAAAAGTAGAAATAGAACTAGCCCAGAACCCATTGCCAGTGGACAAGCTGCAGGGTACCAAAGGAGGTTTACAAAATGCATATAGACAGCAATAATAACACATGTATGCAATTGCAGATGATAAAAAATGACCTAACCAAGTATAGTTGCTTTTGACAAAAATGAAAACATTAGTTTTGTTACTTTCACAACATAATAACAATGAGTGTTTCAGCCATCTAAAGTATTTGCCAAGTCTAGCTTTGGTATTAACATTTGTTTTTGTAAAATTCCAAACTAACATTTTTCACTACCCATTGAATTGTGAAACCCTAAACCCCAGTCTGGTCCGTCACGTCAGCTTCACAAGCGTTTACAGAAGCCTTCCAATGCTGTGCCTCTGGGTTTCAATCCTCTTTTGTCTGACTGTCAGGAGGTCCTTAAAATTGATTTTGCGGCTGCCCAGTCAGATGCCTGCTCCAGTTGGATTGGCTGCACTCTATTAGGAGAACATATGGCCCCTGCAGTGGGCTAAACACGGACAGCATCAGCCGCAGATGTAGCTCAGCATATGTTTCTTATTAGCTCCCTGTAGGTGAAGCAGTGATTTCCACTGTCCTAGTTCTACACAATAACCTATAGGATGAATTCGATCAGTTTTAAGAGAGAGACATTTCCATTGGCTAAATATAAGAAGGATCGTCACACACATATTGTCATTGGAGACGCTTCGTCCTTTTATCTGAGGTGGAACTGATTTATCTCCAGCATGTTTTTTTCCTACAAAATGGAGTCCTGGCCAGTATTTACTTTCATAAAAAATCCCAACCGAGGGAATATGAATAGTAACACGCCTATGCATCTGCACATCAATACTAACTGTCGACTCTACATGAGGCACACTTTAGGAGGAACAAGAGAGTAAGGGGGAAGGAGGAATATGATTGACGTCTGGAAAGAAGAATATGAGGAGGAAGGCAGAAAACAGAAAGAGAGGGACCTCATTTATTACAGCAGAGCTGTATGGATGTATGTATATGGCTATCCTAGGATGTTATATGACTGGAGGGCTTAAACAGGATTTGTTGCTGCTTCACAGAGCATTGTGCCGACGTCTGGGCTTTTGACCCCCCCCCCCCCCCCCCCCCCCCCCCCCC
>JACXGK010001160.1:0-51739 GCA_016801125.1 Novumbra hubbsi | reverse complement strand
CAGGGCATGACAACCATGTACCTGGAGATCTACTCTGCCATCCAAAGGCAGAGTGTTGTAACTACGGTTATGGTCAAAATGTAGTTATATATCAAAGTAAACTTTTGGGTGTCTGTTTTATCATGTGTCAAAATATTTTGATTCAATGTTGCTCTATTTTTATAAGGGTGTAATAATTGCAGTAACTATCGGTCATTAAACTAAGGCAGACCGACGTATGTGTGTAGATACGTATTGGTATTGTCTGGCGTTCTGTGTCGATACGCCGGTCTGGCTTAATATTGTATCCGAAATGGTGGAACTTGCCTTAATACGCAAATACCCTGCATGGTATGTAAACAGCAGCAGACCTCTGAACAAAAGCCAATATAATAGCCACATTATAACCGGACCGGTTTCTGTAAACTCAGTGGTTATCATTAGCAATGTGGTTAGCCTACCAGCTCCCTGAAGACTTCAGTGATTGTATGTTCAAGAAGATGTCAAATAATCCAAATATCAAAGTATTTTGGGGGAATTCTTCTGTGTCATGCAGTTTCTCCATGATTTTAGGAGATCAAAATGACTATGCCTAGGCTAGCTACTGAACTGGCATTGTTAATGTGCTTGCCGTGCACTGCGCCGTGCTAATCTATTTCTATGCATTTACCTCGCTGCGCCCCTTTCTGATTTAAACTTCCCCAAAAAAGTATCCCTTAGTTTTGAAGCAAACAACTAGCTAAATAAATATAAAGTCATAAGTCCCTTTTACACATTAAGTAGGATATATTCCTGAAAGCCGCCACAATGCAGTAACATTGCTTGAACAAGCATGGAACTAGTTATGTCCCTCTAACAAGCACTGCAATTCATTTTATTTAAAGCTATAGCAGTTTGTATTTGAATGTTTATTATTAAACAACTCAGTGTTCATGTACTCATTTATTTATTTTGTTTAATTAATGTGAGGGTGAATACGATTTTTATATTAGATAAGGAAGATCAACTTGTTAAGGAGGGAACAAATCATAATTATTATCTATTAATAAAACACCCACATAATAGTTTTTTAATAATTACAACTACAAAGAAAAAAATAAGAAAATGCAACAATGTTCCTGATAGTGTAAATAAACTATTCAAAAACAAGATGTATTTATTAAGTCATTAAGACACCGTAGTAAAGACAGTTTGTAGTAAATACTTTCTAGCTATTGATGACAATACAAAGGCAGAGTGTTGTATCTGCTTTTTTGGGGTCATAGCAAAAAACATTTGCGGTAAATGTTATGCATAAAATAACCTATTAAAGACTTTGTACTTTATTCCTTATTAATTGTATTTCCACTCATATACCTACTACACAATAGGCTGGACAATTTCAAAAAACAAAATCTCTGTTTTACTGTTTTACTTTTGTAGGGCAGTACTGTCCTTTAGGTTTTCTCTCCAACTCTAATTTAGTTCACTTGATTCTTATAATGAGATGGATGAAAAGCTAAATCAGGTTAGTCCCATCTGGAGTTGAAGATATAAACTACAGGACAGTAGATCTTCAGGAACAAGGTTTTGCAGCCCAGCCCTACTATTCTAAACCGCATACCCTACCCCCTATGCTTTACATCGTAAACCCTACCCCCTATATTTACACTTACTCTGCCCTACACAGTATACAGTACACTCTACACCATGGTTCATCATCTCTGGCCCTAAAAACAGTTTTACTCCATTTCTTCATTGCAACCCCCTAATCAAGGACTTATACAGACCTAAAACACCATTTTGTTTCAGATGCAAGAGTGGGCTAGAGTGTTTTTTAGTAACCACAAAAATGTCAGCTTTCCTACCCATGCCCTGCACTCTAGACCCAACAACCTACACCAAACCCTGTGTAACCCTACACCCAAACCCATCACTGTACAACCAACGCTCTAGACGCATCACTTAATAACCTACACTCCATAACTTATCCAAAATGGAGAGGAACTGGCATTGAGGTCCAGATTTGAAGACCCCTGCTTTATACAATAAAACAGGGGAGGGCAACATTTTGTCTCAAGGGCCACATCAGGGATTTGAAATTCAACAAAGGATTTGCTTGTCAAAAAGAACTCACAGAATAAAGGAGTTGTGAAAAAGTCCCTCAGTCCTACACCCTTGGTCAGAGTGCAGAGAACTACATAATCATATTTTACAAATGAAACTCAGAGTGACTTCTAGCAACTGGCAAGAGGACTTCAGGAAACCCATGTAAATTAAACAATGTGGTTCCCTGTTCCCCTTTCAATAAAAGGAACAAGCAGGACATTGAAATGAACCAATCCCACCTATTGTCTTATTGTAAATAGACACCAGTGACAAATTAACCTTTAATTTAGGAGGTATTTAATTTAATTTCAAGTCTTGCAATTACATACTAGAAAACGTACAATTCCAAGGAAATTGTAAGGTGGGGTCGATGTTACAGCAGCTGTGTCCAGTGTCCAGCTGTTTACTGGTAAGTAAATTAACATAGACAATCCCCGGTACTTAGCTGGCCATCTCCCAAATACAAAAACAAAGATATGTCCCAATATTTTTTAATCTCCCAAATAAAAAAGACTATAGCTGGCAAAAAGGTAGCAAAATAACTTCAGCCATATGTAGTTCAGTGGAGGAAAAAAATATTTGATCCACTGCTGATTTTGTACGTTTGCTCACTAACAAAGACATGATCAGTCTATAATTTTAATAGTAGACAAACATACAAAATCAGCAAAGAATCAAATATTTTTTCCTCCACTGTATATGCTTAGTCTAGCACACTAACAACACAATGGAACTCACAAGGCTTAGATGGAGCAGTGAGGATGTTATACAACAAACAAGAGACCAGGGGGTGTAATTATATTAAGTTGTAAAAATATGAGTTTACTCCAAAATGTTACATAGATATATGATTATGAATAACTAAAAATAAATGAATTTCAATTATAAGCTATTACAATTCGTTTAACAATAACGTGGGTGAACCCCTTCTTTTTTCTTGCCGTTGAACATCTTAAAAGAAAACAAAACAAGCAAGTACAACTTTCTAATTACAACACATACACACTAATGTTCTACCACACGGGTGGGGTAATCAGATCCCACACACACACAATGAACAGAATGAAATGTTCCTAAGCACTAGGTCGTCCTTGTCCAAAGAGAAATCTAGATAGTTTCCATGGGTAGGCTCGCCATCAAACGCATCAATCCCAATATAAAAACCTGACCTGTGCATAGGATGAACAGGCCAACACTTAAATTTGATTAATGGATTAACTACCCAACAGCAGAAAATGAGTAGGAAATATTACATTTGTTGTGGTATCTTTAAATCATATGCATACAAATGTTTTCCCATAAAAAGTGATTCATGAAATACAACTATCAAATAGCATTGACTGCAACAAAACATCTTACTTGGCCATATATTGCCTAGTTCAGAGAGGAACTATGAAATGGCGTCACACTTTACATGTAAGCTCTATGCTACCGAATGCCTCATTGAGTGTTCATAAGTCATTTTAGTACCAGTATTGTTGAACACAAATTTTGTTTAGCACAATTTTAATCATTATAACATTATATTGACCCTTGGAAAAGATTGCTCGCAATTAGCTTAAACTGCACAATTTACATCTACTAACATGGGATAAAGTTAGCATTGGCCCGCTAGCTCTACGTTGAGATATCAGCCTTACAATTAAATTTAACTCACCAAGTGGTCTGCTAACAGTAACAAATAAACATAGTGTCTAATACTTCATTCAGTATAGGATGAGACTATCTAGTGAGGCTTGCTAAAATGACATGTCTTGTAAAAAAGCTGCTCACAACTTCCACTATCTGTAATTCAGGGGTGGGACATAACAATTTGGGCAATCCTGATTGGCTGAAACTAACGTAACTATCTTTTTAGATTTCACAGAACGTTTTCATTATGTGACCTGTGTTACACTTACCTTTGACAGTCCCATGGTCGAAGTCAGTGCCATTTCATTGTCACTGCATAAACAGTACAGTACAAACTTCAGATCCAGCAGCCATTTGCATGGCCTCATTCTGGAATGTTTGTTTACGTAAGTTGCTGGCAACCAAAGTTCAGTGTGGCTAACTATGCTTCGGCCAGTGTGGCTATGTTCTTTGCCACAAAAACACAAATATTTCCTAAACCTTGCAAAGAAACCTTCCACAAAGCAATAGCAACGCAAATGGAAACAAGACGCACATTTTGATACCTGCCATGTCTCCATAGTGCAAGAACTGTAGGAGGGGTTAGGGTGTCTATAATAATAAATAAATATATATGTGAGATTACATAAAGTGAGGGGCTTCCCTACTTAATTAACAAATGCTTTGGCCATGCCTATCCAGTATTTTATGTGAAATTACAGAAGCTAAAAAATCAAGTGGTTCCTGATTCCACTTCTTCAAGAGGCTGCAACACTTTCCACGCTTGTTGGATGGGGCCACTGATAGGCCTAATTAGCCACATTCACCCTTGATCATCATTGAACATGCAGGAGATATTCTGTCATTATGAGGACTTCCCGGACACTTACTGAGACATACGCAGTATACATACCCAAGGTATCTCACATAGAGTAAGGCATAAAACCCATGCAGTGCAGTATATCACTGACATATAACCTAAACTAAAACTGCACAGAACATATCACTAATATATGACCTCATCCAATACTGTACAGTACATATCACTAACATATTACCCAAACACACACTATACAGTTCATATCACTAACACATGACCTAAACACACACTGTACAGTGCATATCACTAACATATGACCTAAACACACACTATACAGTGCATATCACTAACATATGACCTAAACACACACTATACAGTTCATATCACTAACATATGACCTAAACGCACACAGTACAGTAGATATCAGTTGCCAAGAATAAACAATACATGTTCATTAATCAAACATGAGCATACAAGCTTGCAAATGTATCACAGCTCTTCCTCTTGTGCGTCCCCCCTTGCTCTCTCCCTCCTCCCTCTGCTCTCTCTCCCTAACTCACTCACGCTCCCTATCTCCCTCCCTGACATTCTTTCTCCGGTCCCATTTCTAGAATAAACCACCTTAATGACCCTTACCATCATGGCCGACCAGAACCGCATGCTGATGTTGGCTCCGTGGCTTGGTGGCACTCGTCGCTTTTCTTCCACATTCTTGGGGCAATAAAGAACCCCCCAGCATCCGTTTCCTCCATTCCTCTCTGAAACTTGCCTGCTCTGTGTTGCCTGCCTGCCCGCACGTCCAATGGAAGGCCTGTGAGATGGCCACCCCTGTCATTCTCCTGCCAATGGCTGCTGTCAAAACATAGGCTGATGAGCCAGGGAGCCAATTCGACTGAGACACTAAGACGGCCTGCGGGACACAGCAGATAGAATGCTCTTTCGCAAACGTTTCGGTGTCTGGGACCCAGAGATTGGTGTAGGACTGAGCTTACCTGCATAATAGTGACTAGAGTCTCAATAACAATGTACCTACAGTAAATATAAAAATATTCTGCCTGTTTTTGTGGCTAAACATGAAAGCGAAAGGTTTCTCTTTAAGAGCTGATCCTGAAGCAGTTGTGAGAGTATGAGAGTTGACCAGTCTGGACCGGCACCCAGAGCTTAGAAATTGTAACGTCTGTGTTCACCTGTTTTAGGCAGCTCCAGACCAGGTAAATGGAGTTCAGTACTAACCTGTGACCATTATTGATCATCTTTCTCTTCTTTCCATTGCAGTGATCACTTGCTGACTAATTTTGAACTCCCTTTACCTGGTCATTTAGGTATTAATTTAAAACTGGTGAACACAGCTGAGTACTTACACTTCGTACTTTCAGCACCTCTGCTGAAACCTCCTGTTGCGTTAAAGGCAGCACGTTAACAGGCAGTGCTAGCTGCTTACCTCTGTGAGGTGGGGATTGGGGTTGAAGCCACACTGGTTGCAGACGGTGGAGCGGCACTGTGTGCAGGTGTTGTAATTCGGCATGGATGGGGGATTGGTCAGCTCTGTGGTAGAGCAGAGGGGGCACAGCTTGCTGACTGGCATGGGGGCGATCTGGGGCACAGAGTAGGGTGAGGTGGGGGTGATCCCCCGGTCCGGGGACACTGAGGAGGAGCGACCCGTCCGCCTGCCCGAGCCACTGAAGTCCACCTGAAGGTTCCGCCTGGAGGCGTGCTCACCGAGCTGACCAGGATCCCCACCTATCCCCTGACCCAGGCCTGGGCCAAACTGCTGCATTGGCCTGTGGCTCTCTTGGTTGGCCAGCCTCTGACCTCCTCCTTCACCGATTCCTCCACTTCCTCCTCTGTATCCAGTCGGTGTCACCGGTTTAGGACCCCCAACAGGAACCCTGAAAAAAGCATCAACGGTCAATTATTGTCAAAAACAACATCACTTGTGTTTGTGTGATGAGTTTCAAAAGTTGGCAACACGCAGAACAGTTGTATAGGTGTCATGTGCGTCAATAGGGCTAGATATGACTATGGAGTTTCTACAGATGCCATGTCTTAGTTTGACACTTCAGGCAATTGTAAATTGATATGTGGATGATATTTATCTCTCCTGAGATACATTTTTATGTTTAAGCAAATCAAGAGAAAACCTTTCCAACACAGTGATTGAATATGGATACGGTCTGTGTCTATTCATGAGACATTCAATAGTCTCTCCATTGAGCAATATTTATTGGCCTTAATCTATGTCCGTGAAAGCCGCCCTGACAATACTTCAAATTTTCACTTAATTAATTTAATAATAGTGTTAGCCTAAAAAACAGCCAAGCAGGCTTCGAAGTCCAGAGTTAAGTTTGATTGTTATAAGTAGTAGTGTTAGTAGTGATCACCCAATTAAAATTGTTTCCTCAAACACAGATTTGATTTGCACAGTAGGACATTTCACATGTTCAGAGATGGATGATTGAGGCTGTTGTACCCATTTCTTAAATAAAACTAAAACACATTGCGATTTATTTAGCAATCAGATAATTTAGGCATGCCAGATTGTTATTTTACAAAACTCATTGTTTGTTGTATGCCTTACCCAAATGAATTAATAAAGTGTTTGAATAAACATATATTGGTAGTTTGTTGTTCTGTCCCTGAGCAAGACAGTTAAATATAATTGCTCCAGCACTCCCCATTAAAATTCCCACAAAGTCTTTGCTGTAAATAAAAACTGCCTAGTTTATGGTTAAGAAGTTGAATTACTCTAATAAAAAAATATATTAAATAGATAATAAAATATCCTAAATGCATCATAAATGTCCCTACACCTTAAGTAAATAATTATTTACCCACCTATCCGGAAAAAAACTGAACCCAACAAGTAAATTGCTAGTGTATAGCCCACAAAGGATAACTGGAAAACGACTCCTTTTTATCAAAGAATTTACTTGAGTAATGCAATACGGATCATCCTGCGGTTTCATGTGAAAATAGACACAAATAAAGACATACATTTATTTCAGACATTTGCTTTCAGCTTCATGTGTTACTCTCTTTGAAAGGAAATCAATGCACATAGACGCGTAGAAGACTGAGTGTGCGTGTATGCAATCACCATGGGCCATTTCAGCAGGATTTCATCAATATGAGTCATTTCAGCATCATGAGCCATTTCAGGAGAATTTCCGAACCAGAAAGCTGTCCATTCACACATCGAACACACATCTGTTCATCACTTTTCTCATACCTACCAAACATAAACCTTATGTTTGTGTATGTGACTCTACGCATGCTCTCTAATAACAAGCACACAAGTTGCTGTGAAATGCTTTAGGGCTATATACCATTGTATTTTCTTACACATTTACTGTACTTGCTTCAATTCTATTTTCATGGTGAGCTTATGAAAAGGTTCAGCTGTGAATCCTTAAGCTGAGCTGTGTAGGTTGTACCCATGGTAAAAGGTGTGTCCAGCTGCTGATTGTTTTGTGGCCCCCTAAAAATGCCTTCCAATAGAAGTGTTGGCAGGAAAACAAATAATAAAAAAGCAATGTTGGGACACAAGGCTATTCAACGTTCAGCATGTTGTTCAGACTGTTGTGACAATCTATCAACAACAAACCATGAGAGACAAATAGCCGGGAACTAAAATTAAGCCTTAAATGCTTTTTTTCTTCTCTTCAAATCATTTTTTTTTTCCTGTTTTTAGTTCTGTTCTTAATACAGTTTCTCACACGTGCAACACACGCATGCAAACACCATCGAGACAGTCTGGCCCTCTCTCCAGATGCTGTTGACTATGTGTGATATGAATGTGGAACAAATGGGGGTGGTCATCAAAAGAACACCTGGGTTTATTCATCTAATTACCAGGAGTGCATCAAGCAAAAGCAGCTCACTAAAAATACTGCAGCGCAAAATGCTACAACGCATTCACACTGCTCAAGTAAGGGGGTGTGTGGAGGGGGGAGTCAGAAGGGAGGTTGGTGACTCATCCTAAACCTTTAAGCTTTTCCCGTATTCACTCAAAGTGCTTGAGGAGAAGAGCATGAAAGAGTGGGTTGTCAAAAGACTGTTTTGGAGCATCCTTCCCTTCTCTCATCCGTGGACGACGAAAGGCCCAAAGAAGCAGACTGAGATTCACTATGCTTCAGCGCTTTTAGCCTGTTTCGCTTGTGCCTTGGTTCAGCCATTAACTGGTGGTTCCATGTGTGGGCAGGGAACAAGCCTTGATAGACTCATAGAGCACTTTAGAGTGCTAACGCAGTGGCACGCTTTGTTGTCATATAATAATTACTCAGCATGAAAGAAATGGAAAACATACTTTCTGTGACCTGTAGTGTCCAATGGTTACAGCTGCTGACCCTGGCGAACACATGCTAGTCGCCGTGAATTTGGACCGAGTCCACTGCCCTTTGACTCCCATTCCCTTTCTTCTAACCTTTCTCCCACCATCTAAACCAGGCAAAATAATTGCAAATGAACGTCACGTGCAATAAATGATTATGGTTATTTTATGATGTGCAGGAAAATTCCAGAAACAAACAGGGTGTTCAGGAGGCAGCACCTGTGGCTTCAACCTTTACTTCAGCTCTCACAGGAGGTTAGATTCAGGGGTCAGCGCACCACCATTGAAGCTTATGTGTTAGAGGTAAGCGCTAGTTGTAGCTAGCCTTTTGTTGTACTGTCATTCTGTATATGCCCTCTCGTCCAGCTGTCCTTCTCTGTAGTTCACAGATGTGCAAGTCCCTACAGAAGGCTAATGCTGTCTCCTGGCTGTGTGTGTGTGGGAATTCCACTGCTGGATAATTCAGTCTTATTACGTTTTTACGGTTTGTTTTCCACAGTCTTTAGCACACATACAGCACACTTTTGAAAATATTAAGAACACTTCATTTTCTCCACATGTTGTTGTGTTATGGACTAAATTTAAAATTGATGAAACAATTAATAAATAAATACACATAAATATATGTAAATATATGTAAAATATGTAAATAGACCCAAAAGTACCCACGAATGCCAAACATGATGATCAGATTTGTTTTCGTGAATGGTCTATATAACTGAAATTTTTGCAGCCAACCATGTTTTCTCTAACTGCATGGAACAAAAGCATAATGGACAACATAAGGGGCTTGATGTGGATAAAAAACGTCTATAGTCAGATCTTTAATAGAATCACTCAAAAAAATTACTTATGTGAACTCAAGTGGCATGAAGCGGTTTTAATATGTTCCAACTGCAGAGCATATGTAGCCATCGTATCTTAATATTTCCATTTTCTCTACATCCTTAATGCCTCTCGTAAATTCTCCACAGCTGAACTGTTATTCATTGGATTTTATTCCGCGTGTGGGGATGCAGCGGGCACACCCATATTCAGGACCTACATCCATGTAACTACAACAGACGCTGACACACACACACAAATAAACACGTCTGATTTCAAGCATGCACAAAAACACAAAAAATGACTTCTACACAGCTGTTACCTGTACACATTTCTTCCTGCAGTTACAAATGCCGTTAGTGTTTCCGTGTGAAACAGGCCGTGCACTATGAATCACAGCAGCACACAGATACAAACGCACTGTTGATTTAAGGGTAGAATGCCTCATTTAGCCTCCTTTGAAAAATCCACCAAGCCAAACAAATGACATCTAAATAGAATTTTGCAATGCCAATGTTATTTCTGCGGCTGCAGGGTGAGCTGTGCGCAGGCTTCGATCCACCGCATGCTCTGGTGAAGACGCCCCACTCTGATAATGGGTGTTTCCGTGAAATTGATACAAGCTCAGAGGCGCTAAAAGTAAGAGTGTTCTCGGTAAAGAATCATTCTCATTTAGCATTCCGCTCCATACGGCAGAGAGCCAGGAAGTGATTATTTTTGCTGTCATCGTCCTCACCAAACTACCAAGAGCGTTTTACTGTCATCATCCACAACACACTACAGAGAGCATTTTACTGTCATCATCCTCACCGCACACTTCCAAGCAGAAAGGGCATGAACACAGCATGCTATTTTCACACACAGACGCACAGAGACAAACACGCAGAGACACAACACAGACACATAAGCAGACACAACACAGACACATAAACAGACACAACACAGACACAAAAACAGACACAACACAGACACAAAAACAGACACGGAGGCATACTCATCCCTCTCCTCTCATGCCAAAGTCCCCTCCTGAACACTCGTGGATATAGAGTAGGTAAGGCTATTTAATGACACAGAATAAACACCAAAACATTATGACATCCTGCCTAATATGCTGTTGGTCCTCCGCGTGCTGCCAAACAGCGGCAACCCAAAGGGGCATGGACTCTACAAGACCTCGCAGCAGATCCTTCAAGTTCTGTAAGTAGTGAGGTGGAGCCGCCGTAGATCAGACTTGTTGGTCCAGCACTTCCCTCAGATGCCCAATCAAAATGGGGAGCTTGTAGGCTAAGGCCACATTTTGAACTCTTCATAATTTTCCTGAACCCACTCCCAAACAATGTGTGCTGCGTGGCAGGGGCAATGTCATCCCAAAACCGGCCACTGCCATCAGGGAATACCACTGCCTGGTCTGCGACCATGTTTAGGTAGTGTAGGGGAATTTCTGTGTTTCACATATCCATATAATGAATTCACTAAGGAATCAATTTAGTAACCATAGTATTATAGAAGTAACTTTTTAATAATCAATGAGCTGTCAATATACTCATAAGCAATGAATATATTGAACTGCATATCTTGATAAATAATGCTAATCAATATCTATTCACATAGTCAAGTATGCACTGAATAATAGTACAAGCACTGGGACACAGAGAACACTGAGGTAATGTCATAAAAGTTACCAGTTAACACCATGACCTATCACTCTGGTCAAGCTCTGGGTCTCTGGGTGTGCGATTAACTGATATCTTTTCTGCCTGTTGTAACTCTTCTTAGACTGTTGGGGTCTCGTGAGGAGGGGGCGCATGGGTTGTATTGTCTCCTGAGATAACCAGGCCAACACAGTTTCATTAAGTGTTAAGGGGGGGCAATAATTAGTAACCCCAGTAGGAAGGGCCGCCTATAGCTTGTCATGAGTGGGAGGGTCTGTTGAATGGGACACGAGACAGGACATGGTATAAATAATTGTGTTTGAAAGTTGTACGTTGGTCTTTTCTGCAGAACTTCCCGGCTTTATGATGACGTACATTAAAGTCTATTTTATTCCAAAACCTCCGAAGTGTCATGTGTCACGTGTCAAATTCACGTTCACATGAATGCCTGGACCCAGGGTTCCCCAGCAGAAACTTGTCAAACTTGTCAAATTTAGTCAGCCAGGAAATTTGCAAGTTCTCCCACTGAAAAAGATGAGAGAGGCCTGTAATCAAAGGTACACTTCAACTATGACAGACAAAATGAGAAAAAAAAATCCAGAAAATCACATTGTAGGATTTCTTATGAATTTATTTTCAAATTATGGTGGAAAATAAGTATTTGGTCACTTACAAACATTTTTGGGCTCTCACAGACCTGTAACTTCTCCTTCAAGAGGCTCCTCTGTCCTCCACTTGTTACCTGTATTAATGGCACCTGTTTGAACTTGGTATCAGTATAAAAACACCTGTCCACAACCTCAAACAGTCACACTCCAAACTCCACTATGGCCAAGAGCAAAGAGCTGAAACTAAATTGTAGACCTGCACCAGGCTGGGAAGACTGAATCTGCAATAGGTAAGCAGCTTGGTATGAAGAAATCAACTGTGGGAGCAATTATTAGGAAATGGAAGACATACAAGACCACTGATAATCTCCCTCGATCTGGGGCTCCACGCAAGATCTCACCCCGTGGGGTCAAAATGATCACAAGAACGGCGAGCAAAAATCCCAGAACCACACGGGGGGACCTAGTGAATGACCTGCAGAGAGCTGGGACCAAAGTAACAAAGCCTACCATCAGTAACACACTACTTTGGGGCTGTTTTTCTGCAAAGGGACCAGGACGACTGATATGTGTAAAGGACAGAATGAATGAGGCCATGTATCATGATATTTTGAGTATAAACCTCCTTCCATCAGCTAGGGCATTGAAGATGAAACGTGGCTGGGTCTTTCAGCATGACAAGGATCCCAAACACACCGCCCGGGCAACGAAGGAGTGGCTTTGTAAGAAGCATTTCAGGGTCCTGGAGTGGCCTAGCCAGTCTCAGATCTCAACCCCATAGAAAATCTTTGGAGGGAGTTGAAAGTCTGTGTTGTCCAGCAACAGCCCCAAAACATCACTGCTCTAGAGGAGATCTGCATAGAGGAATGGGCCAAAATACCAGCAACAGTGTGTGACAACTTTGTGAAGACTTACAGAAAACATTTGACCTCTGTCATTGCCAATAAAGTCTATACAACAAAATATTGAGATAAACTTGACCAAATACCTATTTTCCACCATAACACCAGACAAAATGCAATTCAATTCATTAAAAATCCTACAATGTGATTTTCTGGATTTTTTTTCTCATTTTCTCTGTCATAGTTGAAGTGTACATATGATGAACATTTGATGACAAGCCTCTCTCATCTTTTTCAGTGGGAGAGCTTGCACAATTGGTGGCTGACTAAATACATTTTTGCCCCACTGTACTCACCACCACTGAGCAGGAGCCTTTCCCCTACATTCAACATGATAAATGCTACATCCAACATAATCTACGAGAACTGATTGTTCGCCTATCATCGAATCCACCCAGATCTTGACTTGTGCACTTGTTAGTAGATGATATGCCAATGTAAACTGAACTGTTATTGTATACAATTATGTAGAAAAAATCACTCCTCTCTCGTTAAGGCAGAAATGGCTTCCAAAAGGTTCCAGTAACTACTATTCAACCATCCGCCAATTTATTTAAATTTTTCTTTCCATGGAGGACACTGTCATTGATGGGAAACGCAACCATTGAAAATATCTATATGTTTGGACATTGTCAATTATGGGGATTCCAAAAGTGTCTGTAGTCCCTGTCTCTCAGTGTAGCTGCAATATGGTGATCAGGAGTACTAATCCTTTTTTTGCAAAGGGCAATGCAAATCTTCTTAACGCCGTCCAGGGATAGTGGGTTGGATGTCGGACACAGCTGCCATGTATCAACTTTTTTTGTGAATCTGTGCTTTGGTTGTATTCCGGAGAATGAGATTTCCACTAATAAGAAAATAATGGTACATTTATTAATTATTTAAAAAGTATATTTTCCTTTGACACAATCGTTTGATAATATATCTTTGATATCAAAAAGATGTTGTTGTTCTCAAGGGGTACTGCAGGCTATAATACAAAGCAATGCATGTTGGAGTGCATCAAAGAGTAGTAGGGGGCTAGATTAGTACCTTACAGCCCAGTTGTTGTATTGGAACGAATCATGGGACTGATAGAAAGGAAATCATATGTGTTCCCTTTCATTGCAAGTCCTTTATAGCTTTAGCATGCCAGTGGGAATTTTGCCTGATTTGAACCTCAAAGTAGTATTGTTAGAACACATTCACACACACACAGACATACACACATACACTCATACACATGCATACACCAATATACACCAATATCCTCAAAAATAGCCAAAAACCATATAAACCAAATGCTGTCATCCCGCTCTGACAGTCAAACTGCTGAACAACAGTGATATCATCCACTCATCATACCAAATGAAAACTTGCGGGTTAAGTTAGGGCATTCATTCTAAGTAGTTTTTCATAGCACAGGGTTTGAAGCTAGGATTTCAATTTGTGGCTTACCTGGTTAAAGATGTTAACAAGTAGAGTAATTGCCACGTACATTTGTTGACTTGCTTCATTTCACTCTTAAAGAACGGTTTGTATAGCTGTAATAAACTGGAGCTCGAGCTTTGTCTACCTCAAGGCTCCCGCACTGTTCTCCAAGGGTTGATTGGCCAGGCTCAAAGAGGCACACTGTTCTCCAAGGGTTGATTGGCCAGGCTCAGAGAGGCACACTGTTCTCTAAGGGTTGATTGGCCAGGCTCAGAGAGGCACACTGTTCTCCAAGGGTTGATTGGCCAGGCTCAGAGAGGCACACTGTTCTCTAAGGGTTGATTGGCCAGGCTCAGAGAGGCACACTGTTCTCCAAGGGTTGATTGGCCAGGCTCAGAGAGGCACACTGTTCTCCAAGGGTTGATTGGCCAGGCTCAGAGAGGCACACTGTTCTCCAAGGGTTGATTGGCCAGGCTCAGAGAGGCACAGTGCAGAAATGTTACATCAGTCAGGATTCTTATGTTCATCGAAGAGAGAACTAAGAAGAAAAAAAAGTAATACCTGAAATACATTTAATCGTTTTTTTCTCCTTCCTTTTACGTCTGTAGTCATTAATTCACTCTGTCAGCCCGGTTCTAGATGATAAGAATTTCAATTAAAAAGGACAGAGGAATTGGCAGAGAATCTTCAGCGTTGCAGATTACATTTTCAGATGTGACTTAGCCCAGTGATAGCACAGCTCGCTGGACAAAAATGTTATTTAGGGATGTAAAACATCTGTATGTATGTAGGCCACGCACTACTTCTATCTATAGGGACTAAAACAGTAGTCAAGTCTATAGCCAGGATATTCAAGTTAATTTGTACATGAATACCTTTTGAAAGGATTTTCTTCTCTATTGTTAAAATAGTTGTACTATCATTATTCTCAATGCTCCTGATTGATCAACCCTCCATTAGTTGGTGTATTTACGGTATATATTTTACAATGTTTTGCCAACTATGTGCTGATAGAAATAACTAATGTACCACCCATAACCCTGAAGGCTATGTGGGATTCAACTCCAAAACCTTGGTGTTGGTAATGTGAGGAACAAAAGACCACTGCAATGCCTATGTACAATACATTACTGTCATGGGCATGATTGCCATACATAGTGGTAACAACAACCTATAACCATTTATACCACGAGAACACTGGCAATGCCTTTTAAAATGGAGCAGGATGGACAGCAAGGCAGAGGAGTGAATTAGATGAGAAGTCAAACTGGTCAATTGTGATGGGTACTGTACAGTAATAGTTTGGCCTAATGTGAAAACTGTGAAATAAATAGTAGCAGAATACCATTAGCACTTCAAAGACACATTTTAAAACACCTGTCTTGATTGTTTGGTCTTGGAATAACTGAATGTTACCGTGACTAAACTGAGAGTTTTGCCATGATCTTTTTTCATGACCAGTGTAGTGATTATTCTTAGCGGTTGCACGGTGGCTGAGTTACTGAGAACGCAATCATGCCAAAAAAACAAGCGCCTGTAATATTAGCATTGTGTGGTAATACACTGATCTGCTGATCATCTCCTCACATGGGCACATTCCAAGATTTGGGTAGATTAGATGGTAACGACCAATTAGTTCTTGAAGTGAACCAGTTAGATGCAGCAGAAATGAACAGGATTAAAGACCTGAGCGACTCTGACATTTTTGTATGGCCAGATGACTAGGTCAGAGCATCTCTGTGACGCAAGGCTCGTGTGGTGCTCCCGGTGAGCAGCAATGAGAATCCACCTTCAGTGGTCAGAGTAGGCTCAAACCACAAACCGGCAAAAGGGTGTTGGGCGCCCAAGGCAAATCGATGCATGAGGGCAACAAAGGCTAGCTTATACCAACTGGTCCGAACCGACAGAAGGTCTACTTTGGCACAATTCACAGAAAATGTTAATG
Source organism: Novumbra hubbsi (assembly GCA_016801125.1). Taxonomy (NCBI): domain Eukaryota; kingdom Metazoa; phylum Chordata; class Actinopteri; order Esociformes; family Umbridae; genus Novumbra; species Novumbra hubbsi. Next base: position 35,569 of record JACXGK010001160.1, on the reverse strand, counting down.
ATGGTTATGAGAAGAATGTGTCAAACACACAATGCATTGCCACCTGCTGCATATGGGTCTTGTTGTGGTAATATAACTGAACTGATACATGAATGGATTATACTGAGTACTGGCATGTCTAGAGGTTGCCATAAATGTGGGAGAGTGGAACTAGCCTTTGTTAGTGACGCCTATCTGTATGTTGCGTTCTGTAACCGTTGACCCTCTGTTCTGGCTATCACTTTATCTGTTTTCTGATCCACAGGAATGTGGCCATTTACGGGGGCCCCTCTTCCCCTTGCCATTTGTGATAGGATGAAGCATGACGTGTTATTTACACAGGATGAATATGCAAGTATTGAACGCAAATATGATTTCATTAGAGATATTTCATTGTCATCTTTGTGGAAGTGAACTATGCTCTCCTTGTAAGTAAATTAATAAACTGTTAATTGTGCAAAATAGTTTTTTCTCTCATTCTTACCAAAATAAACAGTATTTGTGCTTAGAATAGAATTGCCTTAATCAGGGCATTCGTGTGGACGTCATACATTCTCCTTTGGCTATCATGAATTCTCCTATTCTTAATATCCTGGTCATTGTCTCTGTTGTCAATCGCTATCTTTCCTTGATCCTCTATTACTGACAGTGCTGATATAAGACCAGGTAAATAGGTTTCTGACATGAAGCACAATGTTGGCCATTAACATGTAAACATGTCTCTTTTTAAAATCGGTTGACGCAAATTTGCGTCAAAATCATTGTGATTTTTACATTTCTATTCATTTCTCCAGATTGCTTGTTCCGCCGTGTAGAGGACATTTTTCCAAAAAGAATGACATGTTGTATGTGTATTTTCGTAAAGGAGAAGCCTACCCAATCTCAACCACAAAAACACAGAAAAAATTAAGGGTGACGTTTGGTTAAGGAGTGGACCAAAACGCAGATAGGCAATCGTGATAGGCTTTAATTACACCTATCTTAGTTGCGGTAGAGTGCAACAACGTCTTCCGTTATATGTCACAATAAGGAGGCAGTGAAACACAATCACTGATAAGCACAACGGTACTGACAGTCAACAGATAGACAATAACGAACGCAGAGACAAGACACATGAGGGATTATATACACAGGTAACAAGGACCAGCTGGAAGGAATCATGGTGGGATGCGTTCACAGGACATGGGGAACAGGAAAAACACGAACGGTGGTGCCTAGAAGGCCGGCGACGTCGATCGCCGGGGGGCTACGCGAACAGGGGAGCGGCCGCCACTAGGCGGAGACGTGACATTAAGAAAATCGCACCTGTTACATTTCGATTCATATCTCCGGAAATGTTAAAGATAGAAGCCTACGGTTCTTTACATGTTGTAGGGGAGAGTCTGATGCAACAAATGACATGTCGTGTATGTATTTCTGCAAAGTAAAAGCCTTCCATATCCTGACTGAAATCTCTTAAAGGCAATTTTACGTCGAAAAGCGCACCTGTTACATTTCTATTTAGGTCTCCGGTATTATTCAATATAGAAGCCTACAGTCAGCTGCAAAGAATGACATGTCGTTTGTGTTTTTCTGTAAAGAAATATACAAACCTGTAGAGAAACCATCCAAATCTCAAGAACAAAAACACTGTTTTTCATGATTGCATAGAAAAAAATATAATTTTTTTCAGTTTTTTTTTTTACCTGATCAGAATTTAATCTCAATTTGGATTTTTTCACACTGATATAGGGATAAACAAACATCAAATTTTGGTTGATATTGTACAATTTTCAGAAGCTATAATGCAGACTACTTGTATATTATGTTACATTTCCAAACAATACATTTTTGTTTGTGGTTCTGATCTCCTGAGAATTTCCATATGTGCCATGATCAGCCTTACCTGTTTGAGAATATTTTGAGCTTCTCAATAAATGTCAACATAAGTTTTTTGTATTCTCTTCACACATTGTTACTAATTAACTCATTAAGTCTTCTCAAACAATGTTAACTATTCATCCTTCTTCAAGTTATGGGTTTTCAGAGTCCAACATGTAAAGGACATAATTCTAAAACAAGAGAGGTCAAAAGATCAAGGTTTTGCCAGGCGGATTTTGGGGTCCCAAATGACCCATAGACCTTTAAGGGTTTTAAGAACGGTTTCCTCAAACAAATCTTCTGTATGTCCTTTCTTGTTGTTACTGCATGGAGTTCGCACACATTTAACAGAGCTGCATAAAATATTTTTTTACAAAATGTCCATGTTTGTGAAAAGTAGCTAGCTGGCTAAATACTACAGCATACAAAGGGACATAGAACACCTGATTGAGACAATGGCTATCACTCTGAAGTTTAAAAGACAGCCCTATCAGGAATAAATTCAAACAATTGTAGGTCTACTACTGGATACGGTAACATCCATAGCGCACTTGCTGCTATAGCTACCGTAAACTCTCCAACTTACCCCGTTTATGTTCCCAGCATGCTTGTAGAACCCCTTTCGCTGGGTAAGAGACCCCATGACACTAAAGGTTAACCCAATCAATCAACATCAGCTATTGTTTCCTAAACTCTTGGGGCAACTTCCCCTTTTTCCACCTGCAACACTGCAACTGTAGATGACCCAAATGTCCCACTACACAACCTGAAAACTTGAACCACATCCAGTTTGGCCAACACTGACCTAGCTGCCGACCCATACATAAAGATTCCATAGTCAATAGCCAATTTTATCAAGGCCACATTGTTTTCAAAGAGAAGCGTGCTGCTCCCCCCACTCCTGGCCCGTCAAGCACCGCATCACATTTAACACCCTCTTACATTGCCATACCACACTCTCTACCTGTCCCACCCAGGTTATTCTGAGCTAAAAAACAACCCCAAGAAATTGGAATTCCTTTACCCGCACCAAGTACTCCCCATGCAACTTGACCCCCTCCTTTCTCCTCGTGCAAAATATGGTCTGCGTCTTAGCCACTGAGAAACCCCAGCCCAACCCGCACTTCTCTACCACTACAATAGCTTCCTACAAAATAAATCACACATATTTAACCCTCTTCCATATTGCTGCGTCATTTGCAAACAACAATGTCCTAATGCCTGGCCCAACCTGGGAAAACACATCATTTATCATCATAAAAAAACTGAAAAGGGCTAATCACACTACCTTGAGGCGTACCATGTTCCACAATTTATCTGGTTGACAAAGAACTCCCAATCCTGACTTGTATAATTCTCTCAATCCAGTTCTAAATCCTTCCTCCCACCCCCCAATCACATCCTGTGTGAGAAAAATAGCTCTTATCCCCATGCCTTCTACTAAGCCCCCTCTCCTCGCTATATTGAACTATAAATGGTTCTTTCAAGAACCCCTTAAGTAACCAGTAGTCTAAACCAATGACTTCAGGATCCCCAGGGTTCCTTGATTCACCACTAATTCTAAGAGTGCATCAGAGCTCCCTATTGGCCTTCTCCTTCACTACCTTAATCCCTTTCTCCTGGGTAATGACTTCATTTAAGAAGTCTGCTGTCTTTCTCTCAAGGCCTCTCACCAACCCATTAAATCCCTCTCTGCACCCTCACACTTCCTCTCTCTTTGCCCTCTTTCTCTCTTTACATTGATCTGTCCTCTTCTTCTTTACACCGATCTGCCTCTCTTTCTCTCCCTTTCTCCTTCCTTTCTCTCCTTTGTCAATCCTTCCTTCCACCCACTTCCCACTTTCTCCTCTCTAGATATACTGCTTTAAATTAACTTTATTGCAGCAACAAATTTGGCCATTAGAGATAACTACAAAGGCCAATATTGATTTTAAAAGATTAATTGCTAAATAGTTGTGCAAATTAACATATGAATTCACCAAGGTGGTCAAAATGTTGCTGATAAAGATATCAATTCTGGTAATATTATTCCTTCTGTCCCATTCTGAAAGACCAGGAACACAAACATTTTGATAAGCAGTGTATATTCTGGGTGCGCTTCTCCTATGTGTACACATGGAGTCCCCACAAAGATAGATAAATTGGCCCCACAAAATGTTGTTATTACAATGGAAAATGCAATTACCAGCTAAGGTTTAGACAAAAAAACCTACAATTGAGGATAAAGATAAAAGATAGACATTAAAGTCTGGTTAGGGTTAGGGTTAAGGTTAGGTTTGGGGCTAGGGAATAAGTAACACAGATGTGTGTGTGTATTTGTGGTTGTGCGTGGCCATGTCTGCATATTGTTTATATCCTTCCTTCACCAGAACCCAAGGTCCCACCATCCATATCCTCTCAGACATACACCTTCCACCTCCCCTCATATCTCTACCTCCCCCACACCTCTCCTCTTGTTCTCCTCAAAGACCTCTAAAGTCTATCTCCCCTCAGACCTATACATCCTCTATCCCTTTATCCATCTCTCTCCCTATCCTCACTCCTCATATTTTGCCTTTGCTTAAGCAGGCTATTTCATGCTATGTGCAATAAACGGATTAATTTGAGACGCTCAAACTGAGAATGGGGCTAAATAGGGCAACAGATATAAATAGTTTCATGCATCTCATTCCAGCAAGGTTTTGCTTTTCGGAAAAGCATTTCCCTATCTTTTGCAGTTTTGATGAGGTTGAGCATGAGCTATGGTAAATTGGTAGCCATGTGAGTGTGTAGACAACCTCTTTAGGGCCACAGTCCCTAGTTTAGTCAGACTACCACAGGATGGAGAATTTAACTTTAATGAAGCTACAGCATACAGTCTGGTGGATCCCCTGTCCAGTAGAATGAATTACATTTAAATGTTATTCCTTTAGTAGACAATCCCATCCAGTGCAAATTATTGGAGCAATTAGGGTTGCCTTGGTCAAAGGATTAACAATATTGTGTCAGTAACCTTTGAATCCTACATTTTTATATTTGCCATAGAGTAAAAACATAGGACTCATAGCTTACTGATACTTGCCATAGACAAAACATTACATGAGAAGATAGGGCTGCTCTCAGCACACCTCCCATTCACAGCCTATAAGCGGATCCTCTGATTTCAAGTGTGGCAACCAATCAGGAAAACAAGCAGATTAACGGACTACTCTAGTGATCATAGGGCCAAAATGAGCATGTTAGACAAGCAACCTAATTCTGATATATTTTCACTGCAGATCACACGCCAGATCACTTGAATTATCAGAAAAGTAGCCTTAAGCATTGTTCACACTGTATACTTTAATGCTCAAAGTACTTTCGTGTGTGTGTGCAGTCATTTTCTTACATGGCTATGCTAGTTGTCATAGTAACAATGTGTGTATGTGCTGTTGTGTATGACTCTGTTTGGCTTGTTATAGCACACTCCCACGTTTGTTTTACTCAATTAACAATCTAGTTGGCTACCACAAGGGGATTGCCACAACAACGTGGGACCTGCATGTTATGTATTTTATCCCTTGGTTTCTTATTGTAATATAAGCTAATTGAGGTAAAAGAACCTTGAAACTGAAAGACACCAGAGTAAAACTTGCAATGGTGATGATCTGCCTCGATGAGTCCCATTGTCATATTAAAACTAGAAAGAGGCGTATGAAAAAGAAGTTAGAAGGAATTGAAATGATATATCTGAGTTGTACAGTAGGGTTTTCAAACAGATAGGTAATCATTCAAACATTATTTTAAGTAAACCACACCAAAAAATTGCTTTGATTTTCTCAAATGCCAGTTTGAGTCGATTCTTTTCATTCTGAAGCCTCCCACCTCGTTTTGAGTGGAGTGTGCAATGTCATGAATACAGCAACATCAATTGGACAGAAGGGCAATAACAATTGTAAAGTCATGTTTATTTTGATAGGTGAGAGAGAAACATCTTTTAATTCTGAACCATCTGGATATCACATTGATTAACCTTGTAGCTAATGATAAAGTAACTGATGTTACTGCCCTCTGGATAATAAACTGGTGCAAATGAATGACATGACCAGGTTAACCCCACTGGTTAACTTGTTCCACTACATGTTGTTCTGAGAACAATTGTAGGATAGCAGCAGTGTTTAATTTGAGTGGGATCCTGCTGGAACTGGCTGGAACATAATCCATCTTGGATTGTCCTAAATTTGTTCTGGCACTTATTTTTACAGATCTGGTCTGTTGCGTCTGACTTCTCTTTTTCCATGTCTTTTTCTACAAAGCCATGCTGTTGGAATATGTGCATAATGTGGTTTGGCATTGTCTTGCTGAAATGAGCAAGCCCTCGTTACCTGGATGGCAGCATATGTTGCTCCAAAACCTGTATATAATGTTCAGAATAAATGGTGCCTTCACAGACGTGCAAGTAACCCACGCCATGTGCACTATTGCACCCCCATACCATCACGGAAGCTGACGTTTCAACTATGCGATGATTACAAGCCAAATGGTCTCTCTCGTCTTTAGCCTTGAGGAAGCTGCATCCATTGATAATTATAGATTTAGTTTTGCTAGACGCAGTATTTCACATAGTCTTTACATCTATATTAATCGGGGCTCTCGTCGCAAATGGTCCGTCAGCGCTAACAGTAGTAACAACATACTATCTCTCTGGTCTTACTCTCGCTCCCATCCATATCTATCATCTCGATCTATCAATCACAGCTGCCTTCGCCCCCTTCAATCTACCACAGTCCTCAACCTCAGCTCCACATGCCGTTCTACCAACCTCGCTCTTTTAAACACCCGTTCTATGAGTAACAAAGCTCCCCTGCTACATGAACTTGTATTGGACAATCACCTGGACTTCCTCTTCTTAACGGAAACATGGCAACATCCTGAGGATTATCTCTCACTGAATCTGGCTACTCCACCTGGTTATAGCTACCTGTGTCAACCCCGGCTCACTGGCCGAGGTGGTGGCCTTGCTGTTCTGCACAAATCTAACTATAAAATAACCAAACTGTCTCTTCCTTCATTCCTCTCATTTGAATACATTGCTTATAAATCATCCAATTCCATCACTACTATACTACTCTACCATCCACCTAAATCCAATGACTAATGTCTCTCTGAGCTAGCTGAACTACTCACCATTTCAGCATCACTTTCCCCCCGCCTTCTACTGCTTGGTGACATGAATATCCACGTTGACTCTCCAAACTCCAAACCTACCTCTGACTTCACTGCTCTCCTGGACTGCTTTAATATTACCCAACATGTTAATTTTCCAACCCATATCAAGGGCCACATTCTTGACCTTGTCTGCTCCATTGGCCTCAATATTACCCACACCTCCCCTTCACTATTTCCACTGTCCGACCACAAGGTCCTGAATTTCTCCTTTACGCTCAAACATACCCCGCACTACTAAGAAATGACACATTTCTTTCTGCAATTTAAAAGCTGTTGACCCCCTGAAACTCTCTGATGCCATCTGCTCTGCCCTTCCCCTGAATCATGCCCCCGCTACTCCTGAGGATCTAGCTAACCAGTTCAACACCACTCTGTCTGTCTCCCTCAATCACATGGCCCCACTCCGAACAAAAAACGTTTCCTTCACTTCCTCATCACCCTAGTTTACACCTGAGCTCCGGGCCATGAAGCAGCCAATTTTCATAACTTCCGCCCCATCTCCAAACTCCCCTTCATTGCAAAAACCCTTGAATGGTCTGTTGCCTCTCAACTGCAACACCACCTACTCAACAACACTTTATTCGAAAACCGCTTCAGTCTGGCTTCCGACCGCTCCACAGCACCGAAACTGCCCTCCTCAAGGTTGTCAATGACCTCCTCATCTCTGCTGATACTGGTGCCCTCAACATCCTTATCCTCCTTGACCTGAGTGCTGCATTGGACCCTGTTAACCATCAGATTCTTCTCACCAGGCTCGAGGCTCTGGGTGTTGAGGGAATCGCTCTCTCCTGGCTACACTCATACCTCACCAACCTTACCCACTTCATCTCCCTCAATGGCCATAATTTTGAATCTGATACTGTCACATAGGGTGTCCCCCAGGGCTCTGTTCTTGGTCCCTTGCTCATCATCATCTCCATCCTCCCCCTTGGTCAGATCCTCCGTCACTTCAAACTAGACTTCCACTGCTATGCCGATGACACTCAAATCTACCTCAGTACCAGATCCCTCAGCAATCCACCTTTGGTCCACATTAAATCCTGTCTATCAGCAATGAAAACATGAATGCAGCATAACTTTCTAAAGCTCAACAGTGATAAAACGGAACTATTACTGATTGGTACAAAATCCACCCTCATAAAAACTGGCACTTTTTCTCTCAACATTGATGACACAATTGTCTCCCCAACTCCTCACGCATTATCTGTGTATTGGCTACTCAATTGTAAAGCGTCTTTGGGTCTTTAGAAAAGCACTCTATAAATTCAATTTATTATTATTATTATTATCTGAAACATGCATCCTCTCTGGGATATTCTTTTCATACCCAATCATGCTACTGACCTGTTACCAATAAATCTAATTAGTTGTTAAATGGTACACGAGGTGTGTTTTCGCATTTTAAAACTTTTCCAGTCTTTTGTTGACCCTGTCCTAGCTTTTTTTAAACGTGTTGCAGACAGGTTTCATGTTCTAAATGTAATATTCTTTTTCAAGAAATGTTGTTCTCTTTGTCTGTTCTCTTTGTCTGTTGAATACAGTGTTTGACAAATGTGCATATTTTTGCATACTGATTTCCAGTAATCAGTAATTCCACACAGCAACCCAAATTTTTGGGAAATGGGGTTGTACATGTAATTGAAATATTGCCCATCTCTAGCTATAGTAAGCTGGCACAATGTTTACAATTGCCCTACTAATCCAGTAGAGAATTCAATCCACAAAACACTGCATTTTTGGGTGACATTCCTATTGGGGTCAGACTGCATTTTTACTTGGCAAATCACACCAGGGTTTATTTGGAAGCGGCTCAAGAAAATCTTGTTTACACAGACCAGGGTGCGGTTGCTTGTTGCATTTTCACAGATGTTTTTTTTCTCTTTGTTGATGTCAAAGACTGGTAGACAGTTATAGGAAACGTCTTATTGAGGTTATTTTAGCCAAAGGGGGCAATACCAGCTATTAGGGAATATTTCCTACTAACTTTTTCCTCAGTAGAAAATGGTATCTTTGTAAATCTTTTGTTAAGTAAATAATATCAAGGTTCAAATGTCATTGTTTTTTGTTCAATTACATCACATTAATCTATATATATTGTTTAAAAGAAGATTGATAGGTCCATATATCTTAAACAAATACAAAAATATTTCATGGCGTGCCTAATTTTTTCACATGACTTTGTTTCAGCTGCAGCTGCTCATCTTTTAACTGGAAAAAGAAAGCGTGAACATATAACATCAGGCTTCTTGTCTGTTTTAGGATTAATTTTAAGATTTTATTGCTTGCTTTTAAGGTTTTAAATGGTCTGGCGCCACCTTATTGGGCTGAACTTTAACACAAACATAACCCAATCAGAGCTCTGAGGTCGACCAACCAGATGCTCTTGGATGTCTTGAGATTCAGGCACAAAAATAGAGGTGACCGAGCCTTTGCTGTGTGTGCTCCCATCCTCTGGAACAGTTTACCACTCCACATTCAAGCTGCGCAGAACACAAACAATTTTAAGTCGCTACTAAAGACACACCTTTTACTTTGGTTTTTAATACCATCTGACCTTAACGTCTGATTTCTTTTAATGTGCTGCTGTTTTTATTTAATTTATTTTCTGTTATATTTATTCCAAACATTGTACTTTAGGTATTTTATGTTTATCCTGTTCAGCACTTTGGTCAGCCTTGGTTGTTTTAAATGTAAAGTTAGTAGAGTTACGTTTTTAGGTCGTTATCTTATGTTTTTGAAGATTTGAAGATTGTAGATTTGTGTAAAATTGGTGCTAGAATATTGGAGGCAGTTTGCTTTCTTTCCAGCTTGAGGTATTGTGATGACTCAAATGTGTGAATGTTGTATTCTAGTCTCAGGCTTACATTTGTTCATGAATAGGCTATGAATAACTGCTTATAGAGATAAATATGGATTTATGTTTTATTTTTGACTTGGCTTCCCTAGTGATTTTACCCACGCACTGCCACTGAATCAAACAATTTAAATAGCACTATTGTAACAATGGAGTTAAAAGAAATAAAAATAGTAAAACAATTGTGGATTAGATGATGTCATTGAAACGTATGTCAGTTGGATTACAATCACTACTGTAGGCCGCTACATACATAATTTAATCAACCAGGACATATTCACTTTGTGATGCCACAGAACGACAGCGAACCAAAGGAGACACATGTCCTTTCGGATTAAAATAAAACTGAAATCCTCTCTCTTTGTCTCTTTGACAATAGCAGAGCGGGAAACCAGTCCCAGATTTGAGACAAATGCTCATTGAACGAACACTGCCAAAGGATTTGTCTGAGATGGTTTTCCCATTTTCCATCTCCCCATGAAGTGTACTAATACTAGCCCACTATGTAGTGTATTCCTGCCACCCCCTCATGTAGTGTAATACTATCACCCCCTTATGTAGAGTATTAACACCACCACTAAGACAGTTTATTTGAGTAGAAAGTGTTTCAATAAAATATATACAGTATCTGACAAAAGTGAGTACACCCCTCACATTTTTGTAAGTATTTGATTATATATTTTCATGTGAAAACACTGAAGACATGACACTTTGCTACAATGTAAAGTAGTGAGTTTACAGCTTGTATAACAGTGTACATTTGCTGTCCCATCATAATAACTCAAGTTAGAGGCATGGACTCCACTAGACCTCTGAAGGTGCGCTGTGGTATCTGGCACCAACACATTAACAGTGACAAGGGCCAAATTGTGATGGCTAGCCAACAGGGTCAGAGGATCTCCAGAGCTGCAGCCCTTATGGGGAGTTCCCGGTCTGCGGCCGGTTAATGCTAGTTCTGAAAACAAGGTGTTAGAACACCCATTGCACCACAGTTTGTTGCGTATGTGGCTGCGTTGCTGCAGACCAGTCAGGGTGCCCATGCTGACCCCTGTCCACTGCTGAAAGCACTTGCAATGGGCATGTGAGCGTCAGAATAGGGCAACGGAGCAATGGGAGAAGGTGGCCTGGTCTGATAAATCACATTTACTTTTACGTAATGCGGAAGGCTGGGTGCGTGTGCGTCACTTACCAGGAGAACACATGGCACCAGGATGCACTATGGGAAGAAGGCAAGTCGGCAATCTGATGCTTTGGGCAATGTTCTGCTGTTGATGCCAGTCCCATGTAAACACCCCATGTAGTGTACTTACACACCTTCCCCCCACATGTTGAGTACTAGTAGCATCTCAGCATTGGGCAGCAGCCTTACACATGCACGCCCCACAATCAAGAGCCTTATTCATTTAAAATAATTATTGGATTAGAATCGAGCTAAAAAAAAAATCTCTGGCTTTTCCATTCACTGTTGCCTGTTTTATTTCCCAGTATATACAATTCAACGCTTCCTAACTCGTATGAGTTTATTGGAATTATTTACTGTAGCACAACCCTGAGAGCGGCCAGGCCCTTTTTTAAATAATGGATCATGTATCCTAGTTTGACACCATTTTTTTTATTACTGGAACACAGTAGGACATACAGTGGAGGAAGAAATTAAATAATTATTTGACCCCTTTGCAAAACATGACTTAGTACTTGGTAGCGAAACCCTTGTTGGTAATCACAGAGGTCTGACATTTCTTGTAGTTGGCCACCAGGTTTTCACACATCTCTGGGGGGATTTTGTCCCACTCCTCTTTGCAAATCCTCTCCAAGTCAATAAGGTGTCAAGGCTGACGTTTGGCAACTCGAACTTTCAGCTCCCTCCACCGATTTTCTATGGGAATAAGGTCTGGAGACTGGCTAGGCCACTCCAGGACCTTAATGTGCTTTTTCTTGAGCCATTCCTTTGTAGCCGTGTGTTTTGGGTCATTGTCATGCTGGAATATCCATCCACGACTCATTTTCAATGCCCTTGCTGAGGGAAGGAGGTTCTCACCCAAGATTTGACAGCCTGATGTTTCCACCTCCATGTTTGATGGTGGGGATGGTGTTCTTGGGGTCATAGGCAGCTGATTCCTCACCGTTTTCATGTTCATTGAAACTCTATAAGGTGAGATCTTGCATGGAGCCCCAGACTGAAGGAGATTGACCGTTATTTTGTGTTTCTTCCATTTGTGAATAATTGCATCAACTGTTTTAAACTTTTCACCAAGATGCTACAATCTTGTCCCTGACATTCTTGGACAGCTCTTTGGTCTTGGCCATGGTGGGAGTTTGGAATGATTGATTGATTGTTTCGGTGGACAGGTGTCTTTTATACAGGTAACAATTTGAGATTAGGAACACTCCCTTTAAGAAAGTGCTCCTAATCTCAGTTTGTTACCTGTATAAAAGACACCTGGAAGCCAGAAGTCTTGCTGATTGATAACGGATAAAAATACTTATTTCACTGAGTGAAATGCAAATCAATGTATAACTTATTTGAAATGTGTTTTTCTGGATTTTATTTGTTAGTCTATCTCTCACTGTTCAAATAAACATACCATTACAATTATAGACTGATCATTTAATTGTCAGTGGGCAAACGTACAAAATCAGCAGGGGATCAAATATTTGTACACACCTGGCCTCTCAGAATTACATAAAACAGAACGTTACCTAAGATGAAAACCAGAATGGAACTTATGAATGACGCACAGTCCTTATTAGCCAACCAATGTAATTTTGCAAATAGCAGATATCTATGGCCAGATGCCTGATTCACACACGTTTCCTACAAATCAGATCATTAGTCTGCGAAGGTTTATGTAACATACTCATACAATACATATGTAAGCATGCACAAACAGACAGTGGACAATACATAGTGTACTCCAAATGGAACTGCCCCCAAAAAGGAAGTTTAGTTGGGTAAAAATGTTTTTCCTTTGAAAGTTTGTTCTCTGTTTGTTCTCAGGTGTTATGTTCTCCGTTTCCAACAGGATTTGAGATTTTAGCCACATATTCTTTCATTGTTTATTCAACATTTTAATCCACCCACAGCAATGGTCAAGACATGAAAAAACTACCTTTGAAAAGACCATGTTAGATATTGGAATAAAAAGAGCATACTGTAGGGTGTCCTAACTTTTTCCTCAGTGGAAAATGGCATTTTTGTAATTATTTTGTTAAATAAATTATATCATGGTTCAAATATCATTGTTTTAGGTTGAATTACATCACATGTATCTATAGATATTTTTGAACGAAGATCAAATATGGATGTGTACATATTTCTTAAAAAATAATGAAATATTTCACAAGATAAAAAGAACAAAATGATCATTAGGATCTTAACAAATTCTGTCATACATCTGACACTATCACTTAAACATTTAGGGTCACATTGTTTTCAAAGCACCTTTTTTGTCCATTAAAATATAATCAATTGTGTTTGAAAACCAGTGTAGGCAATGTTGTAAATGACTGTAGTAGTTGGAAACGGCTGATTTTCAATGTAATATCTACATAGGCGTACAGTGGCCAATTATCAGCAACCATCCCACCTGAGTTCCAATGGCACGTTGTGTTTGCTAATCCAAGTATATCATTTTGAAATGTTAACTGATCACTAGAAAACCCTTTTGCAATGATGTTAGCAGCACTGCTGAAAACTAAAAGAAGCAATTAAACAGGCCATCTATCTTTAGACTAGTTGAGTATCTGAAGCGTCAGCATGTGTGGGATCGATTACAGTCTAAAAATTACCAGTTTTAAAAAATGAAGGCTGTTTCATGTGAGAAATTAAGAAACTGAAGTTGTATACTATTCCCTCTACAGAGCAGTGCTAACCTGCTCTAACCTGAATAGAAAGAGGAGTGGGAGGCCCCAGTACACAACTGAGCAAGAGGACAAATATATTTGTGTGTCTATTTTGACACATTAGTGTGTATATATATATGTGCCACACTGTTCCTTAACTGGCAGCTTCATTAAATTGTCTCCACAAAACACCAGTCTCAACGCCAACAGTGAAGATGAAGGCATGCGTGAACAAACGAAAACATGCTTGGAGTAGATGGTAGTGGTTGATGACATCTATATCAAGCTTGGCAACGGAAAAGTGTTGGTCTGGGGGGTGCCTTGGTAGTGGTAAAGTTGAAGATTTATACAGGGTTAACGGTGTCAGGGTTCATCAGGACTGGGCTAGCAGGGGGGACCCAAAAGCGTAACGCGGAGCATAACGGGAGATGGGGAGTCAGGCAACAAAAACAGACCAAGGAGAAAAAACCAGGATGCAGGGAAAGTCGGGCAGGGTAACAAAAAACACACTGGGGAACAGGAACAGGAGACGCAAAATCAAATAGGGACAGATAAACACAAACGCTACTAGGAATCACGGTTAACCTGGCAGAGGACTGAGAGAAAAACCAGAGTAGAAATAGCTGGGTGCTGATGAGGGTGGCAGGTGGGCGTGATTAATAGGTGGGTGGCAGTGTGGCATCCAGAGAACCAGGCTTGGACTTGTCCGGGGCTCTTGAAGAAGGCTATCATTCCATTTTGCAAACCATGCCATACCCTGTGGACAGTGCTTGATTGGAGCCAATTTCCTCCTACAACAGGAAAAGGACCCAAAGCAAGCCCAGCCAATCACCCTTGTGTATGAGGTGCATGTGGTGAAATATTTTCAGATTATCCCCAAATTTACGACAAACATGCCAAAGTCTGCAGAGCAAAGATTGAAGCACACAATTCTTTCATAAAGAAATCATGATTTCTTATCTTGTCAATATTTCTTATTCATTTTGCTGTGTTTCTTATTCCAACCCATTTCATGTATGTTTTCATAGAAAACAAGGGCCAAGAATGTAAGTGACCCCAAATGTATGAATGGTAATGTATAATAATAAATGGAGGGATCCAAATTATACTATGCTACGTGAATCCTTGATGCACACACATGGTCTATGTGTCAGCCAAAATGTATGTAAAAGTCTGTATGTGCATAAGAAACATGATTAAAAGGCCTACATTTTCAAACAGTAGCATGATTCATTATTTCACAACTCATTACAACACAGATTGAGGGTGCTTACTTTAGTTATAACATAAGAGAGTCCAGCAATATATCCCTATAATATTACTGCATGATTTCACCATCAAATCTTCCCCCACTGCCAGATGTGGTGCACTTTTTTTACCTGCATAATATTGCGGGAATCAGGTCGTTCTTGTCTACTGCTTAGGCTCAGAAGCTTGTACGTGCACTGTTAACATCTCAAATATTGTAATGCCATCTAGAATCCCGTCTCCTTGTGATCTAGAATATCGATGCCAGAATGTCTCACAAACAAAGTTCATGTTTTAAAAATGCACAAGATACACTAGGCAAACGAAAAACGATGTACCGCATTAGAGGTTATATTTTGATCTGTTGTGATTGTTTTTCTTCCCAATATTATGATTACTTTAAAATCTATCAAATAATATAAAAACTATTATTAGTAGCCAAACGTGGTCTTGCTAAGCTCCTGCAGCTGATGCGCATGTGCTGATACAGCATGTGTTCGAATCTGATCTTTCAGCAAAAGCACTCCTTTATCTTTCTTCATTTTATTGTCAAATAAAACATGCATTTGGAGAAAACGTATTATTGTTAATAGCAATATGCCTAGTAATAGGGGCAGGAAAAGCCGTCTGATTGATTAATAATCAATATATAATTTGTTATGAGTTTTGAGGGAGCTTGAAATTTCAAAGCATCTGTCTATGTCTTTAGAGATCCAGACCGCATTAAGACGTGTATGAAAACAAACCGTAAACGCCTATACTACCCCAGAATGTTTCAGATAGAAAATGAGAAAGATAGTACACGCAAAAGGGCGACGAGCAAATTCACGCTGCACGTGATTCCAATGGTTCACATGGATTTTTATTACGCCGTTATTAATAGGCTACTTCTTTTTTCCGGAACCGCCCACCGCCCTTATGATTAGGTGCTCGTGGTTGAAATGTGAACTTTCCGTAATTTTATGTTTGTTTGTCATTATTTGGATCTTGTTTCAGTCCAAAGGCATATTTCTTCCTGCAGCAGCTACAAACTGTAGTCCCTTAGAAACTCGCCTATTATATAAGGACGGACACGATGGATTAGACAACTCATCCATCACGGATGTTTGGCTTTCTACAACACATTAGAAAAAACAAATTACTGAGACGATTTAATTTATTTCAAATACCTAGTCACTGCATTGTCTATTAATGTTAACCTACTATGCCATGCATCGCGAGAGTGATACGAGCTGCCAAGCAACCTACTACATGCAGAACCTGAAGATGGAGTCGATTTCACGTCATTATCGAGAGAGTGACGACACTTACGTGAATGTCTTACAAGCACACCTACTACTAAGCTACACACGTTAACCACCTACACGTACACACACACACACAAACGTATATACATGAAAATGCATACATATATATATATAAATATTATATATATATAATACACACGCATAGACAGACGCACACAATATCAACAGTAATGGCATCCTCCCGTGCAAGCATCCATGCGCAAAAGAAATAACTCGAGGAGCATCCTTGAAGACAACCTCAAAAATAAACCACATTTTTTATGAGGTCATGGCTTTCAGTGCAATAAATCAGTGGCTTTACTTTTTACCAATGACATACCTGATAGAGGGAAAACGCTACAGTTTTCGCACGCTGTGCGGAACAACACGTCCCAACAACAGCCACGGGCAAAACCCAACTCAATGGTTAAAGCATCTCAAATCTCAAACTGCCATAACATAGCAATTGTTTCGTTACACAACCAAACACAATATGCAGTGTCAAGTTTATAATTCCAAAAATTCTGTCATTTGACAAATACGTAGCATCAACAGCACCATTGTCTATGTCATGACTTACCTATTCATTCCCTGTCCGCCACCCATTTCTCCCCCGGCAGCAGCTCCATTGACCGGCTTGATGTGCTGTCCAGTGCCCAGTGGTGCTGAAATTGGACCAGGAGCTCCGGTCATGGAGATGGAGCCCGGTTCTCCGTGTTGTCCGACTCCTTCGATGCTCCCTTCGTTCCCCATCGTCTCTGGTTCGGAGACCGATGAGAATAATTTTATAATACGGCAGTTTTGTAATAATAATATTTAAAGCTCAGAGGAGCAAACTCAGCGATGCTGCTCCTCCACCGCCATCATCACCTACGATCCAGAGATCTGCGTCTGTCACGCGCATAGACGGATGCAAGAAACAGCAAGGGCACGAGCTCTGATGCTGACGCTAAGGTTGCCGTGCACGTTCTAATATCAGGCGATTCTCCTGCTTCTTTAAGGAGAGAGAACACACAGAAATCTTGGGATGCTCATGTTGTTTTGTAAAGTTGAACACAGCTATCTAAGTCTAGACATTTTCGAACGGCTAAATCGATGTTGTGCTGGGTTAGCTATTTTTGTACAAACCTGGTTGTGTGTCATTCCGGTTTATCATGTGTTGTGTTATGAACAAACACTTTTCAATGAACAGAATACTAGCAAAAAAGGAATAGTGTGAATATATCTGAGTACGTCGAATCAGAATGAACTTTAAAAAAAACGCTAAATTATGTTTTTATTTCTCTTTAAACGTGTTGTGCCTTTCCTCAAATTCATTGTCCGCCTCCTCTCCTATGGCTTTCATATCAACAGAGTTTAAGCGAGAGACCAGGAAATAGGACGAGACCCAATGTTGACATTACACTTCTTTGACTGAGACCAACTGGAAAATTGAGTATTGCTGCGCAATTAAGAGAAATGTCCGTAATATTTAAGTGAAAATATTTGATAGTTTTCTTCCGCTTATTCCGGTGATCAAATATTTCACAAATGCAACCTAAGAATTAACCAGTAATAAAGAGTATTTTTTGAGGAGTTGTATATTTATTAAACAAATACTGAATCTAAATCAGTTTAATAACATTGCGCACCCAGGGACAGAATGAGAACAAGGACTGTAAACATTTGATTAGTAGGGTTTTAATAAAATTACTTGGTCAGACAGTTCCGCAATAACATTAGGATATTTGTCCTTTTCTGATTGTTTGCAAAGTTTGCCCTGATTGATACCAAATATTAAACCAAACCCTAATTTTAAAGAAGAATTAACCGGGAGTGAAAAATCCACTACATATATTGCTACTTGTTTCATTTAGAAAATTACGCCACACCCAACGCCGTGTTAAACTTAAAGCCTAACGACGCAACATCTAGCAGCAATGATTGCAATCAAAAGCTCCTTTCACTTATTGATCTGTCTCTATAAGTGCTGTGGGGACGTATAGCCCACTTCTCCATGAATGTCTCGTTTCAAATCTAAGCTTTGACTAGGTAATTTCATAACTTTACAGTTCTTCACAAGATATTTTCTTATATATTGGAGATTTCATGCATCATTCAATAATGGCAAGTTGTCTAGGTCCAAGAGAAACCAACTTTGACTGTTTGACTGTTCTTAATGTGTAATGTATTGTTTTTTATTTGATTTTCTCCAAACATTACAGGCCCAAATGCTTGGGCAAAGGTTACACTTTGCTCATATATCCACATTACATTGCTCCAAACCTGCAAACCCAATATGAGCTTTCATGTTCTTCTTAATGAGTAGCGGTTCCTGCCTTACTACTCTGCATGAAAAGCCACATAAAGTGAATAACCAAATCAGTCTATTATCACCTTAAAGCCATAGCTAGAATTAAAGGATTAATGTCCAGACAATATTGAGATAGAGTATCCACACTTATCTCCAATAGGTTGGACTACTCTAATGGTCTGTTTTCAGGTATCTTTAAAAAAGCCCTCAGAAAATTGTACATCATTCCAGAAGCTGCTGTTTGAGTTTGATCAAAAACTTTAACACATTACATCAATGCTAAGGTCTCTGCACTTGCTCCCTGTGTCTCATAAAAAAGTATTTTCGACATTGCTACCAATCTTAGACTTGCTCCAACATTGAACACTTTTAAATCTAGTCCAAAAACTTTTGTTTGCTTCTTACTTACAGTGGGTGAAATAAGTATTGAACACATCATAATTTCTCTCAGTAAATATATTTCCAAAGGTGCTATTGACATGACATTTTTACCAGATGTTGGTTACAACCCAAGTAAGCCATGCACACGAAGAAAACATAACAAATAAGTTCAGAAATATGGTTATGAGTAATAATTTATTTTTGAAAGGATATTAATAAATGTATCAAACTAAACTTTTTAATGACAACATATCATTGTTTAAATATGAACGTTGTCAACACGTTCTAGAAAAGCAGTTGTGTACTTGAGGGCATAGTAAACAAGTTGCTTATTTGCAATTGCTTCATTTGGTCTTATTGTACATACATGAATTGGAACCATTTGTTTTAGTTACTGCAGGATTAGCTCTGGGCCACAGTGTCCACTTCTGCAGTGCTTGAGTAACATATCCGACGTGATGCCAAGCATGGCCTGAGACACATTGCTGTTTTAACACCAACCCCTAACAATACAGATTAATAAATCATAGCCGGTTACAGCCCTGCATTAAGGTTGATCATATCCTCTGTAAAAATAAAATGCTAATACTTTGTTCCTGAACTTCCAACCACCGGGTGCTGATCTGATCCAAAGCCATCAAATCATTTGCCAATGGCCACCAATGCAGTAGGCGGTATCAGTCACTCTGGCAGCCAGCCTCACCTGCTGAGTTGATGATATGAAGGGGATGGTGCATACTTAAGAAGATTAAAATAAAGTGTGTGCCAACACATCACTCCACATCAGCCAGCATGGACCAGGAAATCCTGTTGGCTAGGCCAGGATGATTGACTGGCTGTGGGCCTGCCTTGATCAGCACATAGAGTTTAGTCAGACAAGACAATATTTATAGACTGCTTTGTCGCTCACTGAATAGATTCAAACTGTTATAAATGAGTTAAGATAAAGATATTATCTCCGTCCGAATGTATCACATCAATAGACCTATCACTGGAATCAATCATTCAGCATTTTCTTGAGCTTAATTCCAAATGACTGGACTAGCTATACACGCTTCACTAAAATACAATGAAGTTCTCATGTTGATCAATACGCTGGACCATAGACGCTCCAGCTGCACAGCACCCAGTCTATATCTGGCATATCAGTTTCAGCATTGATCAGGAAACTGGGCCAAGTCAGAAGAAAGAAGTAACAGGACACCATGTTATGGTTAATATGGTTCTGAGAAGAACCCCTGAGGCAATGCATACCTATAGGCATTAAACATTCATCTTGGCCTCTTCCACCACGTATTTACACAACATAAAAACACCTCCTCCATGTGATGAAAGGGCTAGTTACATTCCCAACATGTAACAGGGATCGCCAACAACAGAACTGTAACTGGCTTGCCGATCGTGTTTAAAGAAACCCAGGGGAAATCTGAGAGACAGAAGGCTGGGTGAGATAGAACTATAGAGACTGCTGAGATCCTGAGCTGAGCAGTCATCCACCGCCACAGCATTTTCCTTACTAGGTCATTGAATAGTTTTGGTTTTTGACAAATAAAATGATACAGTAGCAATATTATAGGGGCATGGCGGATCCTGTGCTGTAAGTTATTTCATGTTTGATGTCTGTGGAGTGTTTTCACATACTACCAGGTCCCGACATCAATTTCTGAGGAGGTTCAGTCTGCCCAACCCCCATCTAACTGTCCCTGTCCTTGTCCACCTTGTAATCTATCTGAACATGCAGACATTGTCGTGGCCCAATGGTTATTGTCCTCCTAAAACTTTCACCTGGCAAGGCCACCCCTCAGAGTAGGGTCCCTCTCTAGTTATCTTCCTACGTTTCGACCCTTCTAGGAGGTTTTTCCTAGCCATTGTGCATCAACACTGTTATTGCTTGCTCTCTGGGGTTTTAGGCTGGGTATCCGTAAAAGCACATTCTAACAAATACTGATGTAACATGGTGTTCATAAAATAAATGTGATTGATTGATTTGATTGATGTACTAGCCTAACAGCAATAAAGACAGATTTGTGCAAGACATCTGCTCCATTTTCTTTACTACATGTTGACAGATGTTGGGCAATCAGTATATGGGACTATTGACCCAATGAGCATTTCTCACTAATCAGCACAGGGTACAGAAGAAACAAACTGTTATTTAACCCACTGCAGTAACAGGTTAAATGTTTTCAGGTTAGTATGTACCAGCTTTACACAGTGTCAGTGATTTCTTTCTGGCAGATTTGCTCCAGGTTTTCCATGTTGGTTGGATAGGCCTTGTTGACCACAATTTTCAAGACTGAGCCACTGTAGCACATTCACATTTGTTTGAGGTTTTGAGACACCCTAATATTGCTTTGGCATTGTGCTGCAGATCATTGTCCTGCTGAAAGGTGAATTTCCTCTCACACGTTATCTACGCAAGATTCATTCATCCTTCAATTATATTAAGATATTCATTCTCTTCTCATAAGAATAATTCCCACAACATAATGCGGCCACCACCATACTTCACAGTAGGGATTGCATCTGTTGAGGCATGGGCAGTGTGAGGTTTGCAGTACAAAGCGCTTTTAATCTTTGTAAAAAAGTTTTATCTTGTTCTCTTATCTTACAAACATGGGTCACTCTTATGCTTTTTGGTTAACTCAAGACTTTCAGATGGTACTTTTTGAGTAATGGCTTCCTTCTGGCCCTCCTCCCACACAAGCCAGTACTATTCAGGGTTATGCAGAACTCTTTATATGATTGACAAGTTCACCATTTCTCCACTGCTGTACTCTGTACATCTTTCAAAGTGATTTTTATTATTTCTGTGTTTTTTCTTAAAAATATGATATTGTTTTTAGCCCTGCCTTTTGAGGGACAGACTTTTTTTGGCAGTGCCTGGGCGGTGTGAAAAAAGCTTCCACATCCAGATTCTATACCTTTTTTATTTTTAGTTCTTTATCACATTTCATTTACCTTTAAATTTACAGCCTGACCAATAATGCATTTAAACATTCTTATGCAATATAAAGTGCATACATTTAAAGTAAGCTGTTAATTCTTGAACAGTGAGATTTTTATCAGAAAATGAGACCAGGGCTAGGCATAGGCAACATAAGCACCCGCTTAGGGCCTTGGTCCATCAGGAGGCCCCGGACTACAAGGGGAGAGGGCCCCCACAAGGTAGTGAACGTGACACTATTCATTCTCTTATGGCCAATGGTAATATAATTGTGTTCTTGTTAGTGCAATTACATTATTCGGCAATCTAGGGAGTTGAATACAAATGCAAAACATGTATAATGCCTATGGCAACAGTAAATATGTTTTCCCTTATAATGGTACATGGTATAGATCAACTCATGTCTCTGAGCATGTGTGCCAAATGTATAGTCCAACCGCTGAAGAACTATAAACATCTACAAACTGTAGTGCCATATAATGTTGAAATTAGTGTTTCTGCATATGTTGGGTCTTGACAGTGTATGCAAAGAGTAACTAATGTAATTTCAGTATGATTATCTTGACTGATTAAAATGTATGTATTGTCCAGTTCATGGCTTAGTAAATAGGTATTCAACAATAGCAGCCAATTAATATTAGGTACTTTAGTTGCAAATGTCAAAAACATTGTGTTTTATAACCTTTGTCCATAGACGAAGGCTGGTGCCGATAGGGCTGGTGCGGATAGGTCATTTGGTACAGGTGGAGTAGTATTTTGAATGGTTTAACCCAATTAATTCAGTGACACAAAGAAGGAAGCATAAAGTAATTCACCCAAGTTCTGAGAATATTGGGCCAGTGGTGTCTGAGATATTTAGTGTAACATGTGTACAGAAGTACTCAAAATGATTTATAGTCACCTCACTAATATGTATGGTGTATGACAATGAGCGGTCAGGGTAATGGGATTCTACCGTGCAAGAGGCGTGGAACAATCAATAATGCACTGTTTGGTTTGGATACATTTATTCATTATAGCTGGGTTCCAAGAGGATTTAGTCACTGTATAATGACAATACTTTAGTCAAGGCAATTAATTTGTAGACAGCATGTTTGGTGGCATCTATTGAACAGGACAAGTTCTAGTAGGACTTAAGTAGAAACTTTGTCATAGAGAGCTACCCCATCTAGTGGAGGACGACGATCCTGGTTTTAACAGCTGCACAAAACAGCACAATCAGAATCAGAGGCATGTGATCAGCTTGGTAAGGACAAAGTAAAAAAAACATCAGTGGGTTTGACTTTACAGCCGGCTGCAGGCGGCTGATTAGGAGCAGTGAATTGTGGTTAGACTTCTTGTCCGACTTGAGACACTCCGAGACCAGGTGACTGTGACGTAGGCCATCAGAGTACCGTGAGATCGATCTGAGACCTGCCGGCTGTGTAGCCGAACACATTTTCTGGAGAGCAACAACGCGAAGTCCGATGACCACACAGCGATTTCATGATTTGCTAGACTCACAAACAACAACCATCACGTGTGTTGCGTGTTTATTTTGATACCTTCAGTTCAATTGAATTCAAGATTAGCCTTCAATGAACAGCTGCAGTAATTGTTCGAGAAAGGGTTTTAGTACGTCTGTTCACTAAAGGAGTGATTAATCATAGCTGACCTGCAGATTGGAGAGTGAGTTTAAACTTACCCCTAGACATAAAATAAACAATTGAGACCCAGTGGTACTAGTGAAGTCTGTGAGGCATGAAGATCAGAGGACAGTGTATATAGTGAATGAAGAAATACCAAAATAACATACAGCCAAACAGTGTCTGCTGTCATAGGCAGGCTCACACTTCATCAAATACCTGTGAATGTCTTCAGAACACATTGGTTAGAAATTTGAACACATCCTAATGAGTGAATAAGACAGAACATACGAATCATATGAAGCATATAGGAAATTCATTTTTTCCACACAACACTCAAAGCTATGAAGTTGGTAAACACCACTTGATCGGCCATGACTGACGTCAACGCAGCAAACCACGAGAAGCAAGAATGTCCGCCTTTACAGAGTCGTTTTTCACTCCTCCCCGACTGCAAGCAGCAGATCTCGCCGGTTGTTTCATGCAGCTGCAGGCGATGTCGAACGCACCTATTGTTTTAGTCCTCATGTGACACACTGCAATTAGATGTATTAATGAAGGGTTGGAAGGAAAGCACAACATTTATTTTGTATCATACTTGTATACTGACACTAGAGTGATCAATATCAGTACCAATACGGATGGGCAGTATTTGAGAAAAATGCATTTAAGAACATATTTTCATTTTCATTATTTTCTTTTTTTGATAGGGTTGATAAAAATGGCATCTCATTTTGCATGAAAATACTTAAGTGTTTTGTATTTGGTAGTTTAAAAACTATAAACTTTACAGGCATCAGGTAGTGTACATGACATTATATATTCACATATATAATCAATAAGTTTGGCGAATCATAATAGTTAGCACGACATAATTAAGATGTTTGGTAAATTATAATAATATTTAAATCAATTAATTTAGTCCTTAGTTAGAATAGTTAGCACCAGTTATCACTTAACTGTTTGATTCAGTGGTGCTAACTATTCTTCTATAATCGTTATTATAATCAACATACAATCAATATGTTATGGTAATTACCACCACTGAATCAAACTGTTTAGAGGAAGTTAGGCCACCCATGGATTTATTGTTGTCAATGATGATGTTACCAAGGTTATGATAATAAGGATTTGCTTACTGAGCAGACATACTGTAAAATCCAAATTCATGTAAGTAAAACCAGAAAAGGTGCTCTCGTTCGAGTACAATTTGAAATTAATGGCATGTTATAAAATACATTTCAAAATACATTAAAAAAAACAGTGACACCAAAAAGTGAATGACCGAAAATAACATTATCAAGTTGCATTTAATATAATTGGACAGTAGGTGGCGCCAAATAAGTGAGACAATTTACATTAGAAGTTAAATTCAGCTCTCTAGAGTTTACTCGGAAGACGGGCTATACCCCTCTGCCCATAAAAGCATAATTACAAAAAAATCTAAACTGTTGGATAAAAACATCCGAATTGCTTTTATGGGTTGACACATATATTTGAGCAATTCTGTGCACAAAGAGAATATGTAAACTTTTCGGAAAAAAGTTAGGTATTGGGGGCGAAAAATCATAAAACAAAAAAACACCACCCTATAGAAGGGAACTAAACAACAGCATACAATGTGTCTATCTTGGCTTTATTGGGTGTGTTGACTTGTTTGATCATTCGTATCGTATATCCTCATATAAACCTTAGTTAGTTGATAATTGACTGTCTTCAAACTGTACGTCTAAATTGCAGTTGATCAAGCTGTATGTGCAGAGAAATATATGTGAAGCAACATAATCAAAATCAGTTGATTTCAACCTACATGACTAGTGAGTTACTCAACTCACGTTTTATTCAAACCGATTCAAGCTTGACCCTGTGTCTCACTGAATTTGTTCCCCCTTCATAATTTATTTTGCCAGAGCGTTTCCGGAACTTTCGATTTATTTTTATTTTTGTGTTCCCTGAGGGTACGGACGGAACAGAGTCGTTGCTCCTCAAAAAACTGGTGAAAGAAATCTCAATCAGCTTTTAACTGGAAACGATTATTGAATTTGATTCATCCAATACATTTCATGCAACGAATACGTAAGGTGAGGACACTTTTTTGTTTTGCATTTTATTTTGAGGGCTTTCATTCTGACAATATGGTTTCCGTTTTGCCTGCTCAGTGGTAACATCTGTGGATAGTTGCTGGTGCTACAGTGTTGCGCCTTCTTATAAAACGCGTGCATGTGTTTCCATTCGTTTAACACCGGGGATGGTTCCTTTTTGAAATCGCATTACAGTGAGTTAATAATGCTCTTATAGTGTTACTGACAGAACATTAGTTAGTGTTTGCAGATTGTGCGGTGTTGACATTTAGAGTGCAAACAATGTCAGTTTTGAAGTGTTAAATAAGAACATTTACTAATAGACCAACGTCCAGTTGGCACATAATGTTCTGTGTTTTTTTCAAATAATCAGCCTCTTCAATTGAAAGTATTTAAAGTATTTAATCGTAGTCACCCATATTTTTCTCAACCACCTTAATAAGTGTAGTCACCTGGAATGCTAAGCACTTGTTGGCTGCTTTTTCTTCTCTCTGCAGTCCAACTTCTCCTCAACCATCTCAATTGGGAAGTTTGGAGGCCAGGTCACATGATGCGGAATCATCACTCCTTCTTGGTCAAATTGCCATTACACAGCTTGGGGGTGTGTTTGGAGTTGTTGTCCGGTTGAAAAACAAATGCTAATCCCACTAAGCACTAAACAGATGGGATGAATAATGGCTGCATAATGCTATGATAGCCATGCTGGTTGGGTGTACAGATTTTCACCGGTCTCTTCTTATTATTGATATCATTCGATAGTGGTTGATTTGGAGCTATTATACCATGAAGGCCTGAGTCTCCTCTGAACAGTTAATGTTGAGATGTGTGTTCTACTAGGATTTATTTGGGCTGCAATCTGAGCTGCAGTTAATTGGCGAGTTCAACAAACATGTCCAGAAGAAATGACTCAGTGTCCGCCTTTGCTGTGGTGGTCCTCATGAGAGCCAGTGTCATCATTTCACTTCAGGTTTTTTGCTAATGCACTTGGAAAAAAGGTTCATATCACTTGACATTTTCTTTATTTACTGACCTTTATGTATTGAATTCATGACAGACTGTTATTTCTCATTGCTTATAAAAGCTGCTATTGCAATAATATAATGACGGTCTGTATACCCACCCTACTTTGTCACCCTCTGTATATCCAACTTAATGCAATAAGGAGCGCAATTTCACAAATTAACTATTCATTAAAATGCATTCCAGGTAGCCCACTTAACTTGTGAAGCTGAGAGAATGCAAAAGTGTGCAAAGCTATCATCAAGGCAAATCTGGGCTACTTCGCAGAATCTACAATATCTGTGTTTTGATCAGTTTCACACTTTTTTTTTAGTTTGCAACATGATTCCATATGTGGTATATTATAGTTTGTGTCTTCACTATTATTTCATTATTAGGTGGAAAATAGTAAAAAATACAACTTCTTGGGAAGCTCCCCCAAGTTCTTGAATCGTCTTTGCTTGACAATCCTCTCAAGGCTGCGGTAATCTCTGTTGCTTGTGCATCTTTTACTACCACACTTTTCCCTTCCAGTCAACTTTCCATGAATCTGCTTTGATACAGCACTCTGCGAACCGCCATTCCTTTCAGCAATGACCTTCAGTGGCTTACCCTCCTTGTACACTCCTTGTGGAGGGTGTCAAGTCAGCAGTCTTCCCCATGATTGTGGTTGTGTGTATGGAACCAGACTGACATATTGAAGGTTCGGGGAGTAATTAGCTGATTAGAGCGCTTCTCAGGTTGACATTTCTGTTTTGTAAATATCTTATTTTAATATTTTGAGTCGCTGGATTTTTTATTTCCATGAGCTGTAAACCGTAATAATCAAGATTGAAACAAAAAAGGCTTGAAATGTTTCACTTTTTGTGTAATTAATCTAGAATATATGAAGGTGTCACTTTTTAAATTGAATTTACATGCACCTGTAGAGTTGTGAGAAACATACACTATATGGACCAAAGTATTGGGACATCTACACATTGCACCAACTGGAGATTGTATGACATCCCTTTCAAAATCCATAGGCATTAAAATTGAGCCATGCCTTTATGGACCTTGCTTTGTGCACTGTGCCACAGTCATGCCGAAAAGGTGTATACAATTCTGCTTCATGATGCTGATTACGAATGAAACACCTGAATGGGTGTTGCCCAATATCTTTGTCCATATAGTGTAGTCCTCAGGCTTAGAAGAAATACTACAACACGAATTACCCAGACAAGGCAAACCACAAACCCTTGTTATTTCAGATGACTTATTGCCTCACAGTTCTTGTTAAAGATGCCTTGAATGGAACACAGTGTCGAAAGATCTGATTTAACAAAATCCATTTTCATGACAGCTGTCATGATTTACTAATAGTAACAGATTCATAGTGACATGCTTTTTGATAATTATAAAGCAGAATTCTCCAAGCGTTCACCCACTAATAGGGAACGTGAGCTGGGATTAGACTGTCCGGTTAATTTTACCCTACTGATCTCAGTACGAGAGGAACCGCCTGTTCAGACGTTTGGTGTGTGTGCTTGGCTGAGGTTGCCAATGGTGCGAAGCTCCTATTTGTAAGATTATGCCTGAACGCCTCTAAATCAGAATCCCCCCTAGACAGAATGATACCGTACCGTAGGTGAGCAGAGCTGTTCGGTACTTGGTTGGTGTGCGGCCAGATAAGTGCAGCCACCTCTCCAGAATCGCACCAAAGGTTTGTAGATAACCAGGTGCTAAATCCCTCATTGAGTAACCTGTTTATCTTTGCTATGTAACAATAAGTGGCATTTACAAAGAATGGTGGTTGACATGTATGCTTCATCATACTCTCGTTTGTGCCTTAACCTACTGGGTTAGATGGGGAGTACGATGACTAGATCTTTCCCATATGACATTGCCATTGGTCATGGAGTGTCTTCAAATCTAAAAGACCCAGTTCAATGCAAACCACAATGGTTTGACTAGGGAAGTTTAGACGGTTAAACTAACCTTCATATATGGCAAGTTCAGTTAACACACCTTAATTGAACCAGGATGTATTTGTATCAGTTAATGACTATGAACTGATGATAACAAAACATCTAACATTAAAAAGATTTTTACAGTACCATTAAAAGGTTTGGGATCACTATGAAATGTCCTTGTTTTTGAAAGAAAAACGATTTTTTTGGTCCATCTAAAACAACATCGACATCATCAGAAATATAGTGTTGATTGTGTTAATATTATAAAAGACTAATATAGCTGGAAATGGTTGTGTGATGTGGCAATGTGAGGTTCTGGGCGTGCTTTGGTGGTGATTAAGTACAAGATTTGTACAGGGTTAAAGGGATCTTGAAAAAGGAAGGATATCACTCCATTCGGTACCCATTCCATACCCTGTGAACAGTGCTTGATAGGAGCCGATTTCCTCCTAGAACATGACATAGACCCCAAAGCACAGCAGTCAGCTGGTACTCCGTCTATAATGGAGTGGGCAGCACAGTCACTGGATCTCAACCCTATTGACCTGTTGTGGGAGTAGGTTGACCGTATGGAACATAATTACTCATCAAGTTGATCCAACTTGTTAGCTTATGGAAGCATGGGGTAAAATCTCTTCAGATTACAATCTTTCCTGTGTGCCTGAAGGTCCTGGTTGCATACAGAACCTCGAGGGACGGCAGATTGCATGGTGATGGAGGAGGTGAGGATGGGCTCAATTATGGCTGTGCAGATGTGCACCATTATTGTCTTTGGCAGGTTCAACCGCTTCAGCTGATGCGCGAAGTACATTCTCCTTTGCCTTTCTGTGATGGAGATACTGTTTTGCTCCCACTTGAGGTCCTGGGTGATGATGATGCCCAGGAAGCGAAATAACTCTCCAATGATGACTGAGGAGTCACACAGGGTAGATGAGGGCGGGTTGGCTGGGTTCTTCCTATAAAAATCCACAACCATCTCCACTGTCTTCAGACGGTTTAGCTCCAGATTGTTCTGCCTGCACCAATTTATGAGTCCAATGGTGGTGTTTTCTGCAAACTTCATGAGCTTGCCGGATTGATGACTGGTGGTGCTGCTGTTGGTGTACAGGGTGAACAGCAGAGGGGAAAAGACGCAGATACTTGTTTCCCCAGCTTCCTTTCCTCAGCTTCAAGTCTGTGATCCGTCTGCAGGTGGTTTCAGGCGCGTGCAGCTGGGAGAGCTTGTCCTGCATCAGAGGTGTAATGAGTGATGTCCACAAACAGGATCCTGGCATAGGTTCCTGAGCAGTCTAAGTGCTGGAGGATGAAGTGGAGGGCCGTGTTTACTGCATCGTCTAGTGACCAGTTTGCTCTGTAGGAAAACTGCAGGGGATCACGGAGAGGGTCGGTGATGGGTTTGAGGTGGGATGACACAGGGCGCTCAAATGACTTCATTACTTCATAACCACGACTGGAAAACAAGGACATTTGTGTGACCCCAAACTTTTGGATGGTTGTGTATATTATAATTTGATAAAAAGTTTTACTTTGTCACTTCTTACAATGTGTATTATGATGTTACTGAAAATAAATCAAAATAGTTGCAGCCCAATCAATGTTTTATAGTGGCATGTAGGCATATTGTGTAGGCGTACCTCATGACTTGTTGCATCCCCAAGGTTTTAAACCCAAAGGCACAACAATGTGCTTGTGAGCATCTCCAAACCCTAAGAAGGGTCAGAAGTCAGTGTAGAAAAAAATGTGTCAGTGGTTGTTAATTATTTAAATATAAATATAAACCGCTGGATTCAAGCCAATTTTATTCTTTTTATTAATTAAACCATCTTTTGTTTTAAATTGTTGGTTGTAGTCTAATAATCAGTTTTATAGGTTTATTTTAACTATATTAAAAACTCCCCAAAATCTAGGATGAACGTTTCTAGAAATACAGTATGAAGCATTCTTTGTGGTTCATGGCTATCTTGTGAAAGTGTTAATTTTGGATATTTCAATTTAGGCAGTACATAAACGTGCACGATTTTTCCACCCTTGTGCAACTCATCAGATGTCTTTTAAATCTGGCACAACGTTTAGGCTAATATGCTTAAGGAAGGGTATTAATGTGTGTGGAAAAGCAGCTGGCCTTGACATTGTAGACACTCATTTAGCAGTGTCTTGCTTCACAGTTCCTTATAGTCCAAGGATTGTCTCTTCTGAGGTGGTCTCCCATCCACTACAGTGCGATATGATTGGTGTCCATGAGCAACACAAAAGCTGTAAGTTAGGGGTGAATAAGGGGTACTCTTTTCCCTTTGGTCTAAAAATCTAATTCCAATGCTAAAGAATAGTGAAGGAGACTTTGCCCTCCATTGAATTCTAGGCAGTCACTAATGATCCCATGGCACTGGTCATAAAGGGCATTTTAACCTTGGTGTCCTGACTGAATGTCCAATATGGTCCTTGTGCTTTCACGGCTATCTAATCATCCCCAGGTTCAAATTGTCTTTTTAATTCTCTCCTTGTCTTGTAACTATTCCCCATGTAGGTAATTGCTTTAAAAGCGAAATGCTATAAAATAAGTCTGGATTTGTTTAGATGGAAAATTCCAAACGTTTGGGGGTGGTTGCTACCAGAGCACCCTTGCTCTCTCACTCTGTTCCTGCTAACAAGCACAGCGGGGCACTGCGGACGAGGGAGGGTGACGTGACACCAGCCCAACTGTCTCTCCTACGCACTCGCATAGCTGCCTGCCTCTGCCTGAAACTCCTCTCTCCCTCCTTGGCTTAAACTCCCCAAACTTCTTGTTTCTCTGTCATCCTCCCCTTTTAATCATGAAGTTCTGGCACCTTTTGTTCACTATACGCAGCAGGCCATGTTCCTTCATCTGTTGCAGGTGTGAATACTGGTGGGGAGGGGAATTTTCTGCCAGGCTAATGGCTGCTCTGCAGGGTGGTTACAGTTTTCTCTACATTTGCTAGAGACGTTTCAATTTACAACTTACAGGCATTACTTACTTACTGCATTAAAAACTGATATGATTCTGTAGTGGAAATCACTGCATGGGCTCAGGAACTTCGAAAACAAGATCTGTGAACGGAGTTCAGTCCTTACCGAAATTAAAACTCTACCATGCAAAGAGGTAACCATTTATAAACAAGATCCAGAACCACCGCCGCCTTCTCTGGGCCCGAGCTCATTTAAGATGGAAAAGTGGAACTTTCCTTTGGTCTGATGAATACACATTTTAAATTAGTTTTGGCCCACATCCTCTAGACTAAACAGGAGAGGGACCATCCAGCTTGTTATTGCCACACAGTTCAAAAGCCAGCATTCGTGATAGTATGGGCGTGCAATAGTGCACATGGCATAACATATGTGAAGGCATTGTTAATTAATGCTGAGCAATATATACAGATTTGATAAAATTTCACTTTCAAAACTATAGCAATTGGTCTCCTCAGTTCCCAAACGCTTAGAGATTATTGTAAAAAAAAAGCAGATGCAACACAGTGGTAAACATGCCCTTGTCCTAACTTTTTTTTAAATGTTTTGCTGGCAAATTTGAAATGGGCATGAATTTTTACAAAAAGAATACAATTTCTCAGTTTCAGCATTTGGTATGGTGTCCTCACGTTCGGTTTTACACAGCATCCCAACTTTTTTGGAAGCAGGTGAAAACAAATAAAAGTAGTTTTCCCCAGTTACACTGCTGAATCTCTAAATAATTGTTCAACTATTTCAGATCTTCTGTCTTCGCATAACTTATTAGTTTGTTTTCTGTAAGTCACGTTGATGCACAAAAACATACAGTTACAAGTAATGCCTTAAAAAAGGACCTGGTTTCTGTAACGTTTCCAACTATTAGTTACCATTCAGTTGTAAATGTCCTTTATTAGCTAGATATTGTATGATGTGTAAATCTGTCAATTCATCATTTGAAATTCCTAATTTCGGGTCGGCAACTACAGTCGTGTTTTGTGCCAATATACAATATTGTTAATAAGTTTAGGGTCATGTGCAAACATCCTTGTTGTCCCAAAGGTGTCTTATTTCCTAACATTTCCAGTCTTATTTCCTAACATCAAATTGTTGGAAATACAGTATAGACATTGTTGGTGTTGTTAAATGAGTGTTGTAGCTGGAAACAGCAGATTTTCAATGGAATGTCTACATAGGCATACAGAGGACCTTTATCAGCAACCGTCCTGTGCTTCAATGGCACATTGTGTTTGCTAATTCAATTTTATCATTTTAAAAGGCTAATTGATCATTAAAGAACACTTTTGCCAGTACATTATATGGTCAATAGTATTGGAACACCTACACAGTACACCTACCGGAGCATGTATGACATCCTATTCTAAATATCGAGTTGGACCCCCTTCGCAGCCATAACAGCTTCCACTCTTCTGGGAAGGATTTCTAGAACTTTTTTTAGATCAGACACTGATGTTAGACGAGAAGGCCTGGTTTGCAATCTTTATTCTAGTTCATCCCAAAGGTGTTCAATAGGGTTGATGTCGGTGCTCTGTGCGGCTGAGTCACGTTCTTTATGAAGATAGAGAAGCATGATTCGTCACTCCGTAGTCCAGTGGTGCCGTGCTTTACAGCACTCCATTTGACACATGGCATTGGGCTTTGTGATGTAAGGTTTGCATGTTTGAGGTGTTCGGATCACAAAGAAAGACATTCATGAGACGCAGACAAAATGAAAAGATACTGGAGGAGTGAAAAAATGAATGTACATTATGTAATTAAGACATTTCATAAATTTTTTGTTGGCGTACTTCAAAGATGATCTGAGTTGCTAAGCACTAAAATAGAACTGTTTTTTTATTTAGGGCACTGAATGCATTGCAAATCCTAACAGTCCATTCTCACTGTGTTCACAAGCATATGTCCCCACATTGGTCAAGGTGATTTAGTTAAAAATGAACTTGTGGTACAATTCTAGGTCTAGAGAAAGACTGGGTTAACATTATAAAACGATCCAGCAAAGAAAGGACTAGGACTATATGTATTTCAGGTAAAAAAATACAACCCAACTTTATCTTCAACTATTCTAAACTATACAGTACTGAATTACAGAACTGTGCCCTCCTGTTCTCCACTCATTACCTGTATTAACTGCACCTGTTTGAACTCGTTACCTGTAGAAAAGACACCTGTCCACACACTCAATCAAACAGACTCCAACCTCTCCACAATGGCCAATGGCTGTGTAAGGACATTAGGGATAAAGTTGTAGACCTGCACAAGGCTGGGATGGGCTATAGGACAATAGGCAAGCAACTGTTGGCGCAGTTATTAGAAAATGGAAGAAGTTCAAGATGACGGTCAATCACCCTCGGTCTGGGGCTCCATGCAAGATCTCACCTCGTGGGGCATCAATGATCATGAGGCAGGTGAGGGATCAGCCCAGAACTACACAGCAGGACCTGGTCAATGACCTGAAGAGAACTGGGACCGCAGTATCAATGAAAACCATTAGTAACACACTACGCCTTCATGCAGAGAGGCACCAGAGGTGCCATACCTCTTGTGGCTGTGCAGGGTGATGTTTAAGAATACTGCTAATAATTATTAATAATTATTAATAATAATTAATTCACATGTCCAGAGTCCAAAATGCCTGATCTAGGTTGACAGGCATGATCAGATTGGCAGGACAGGAACAGTCCAGGGTGGGTTGATTAGGGGTTCAGCCTGGTGGCAGCCGGAATCGTCAGGATCATCTAGGTTGGGAGGGGGGGTCAGCAGAGTAGCAGCTGGAATAGTCAGGTATCTGCTTGTTCTGCAGCAAAACCAGGGGGGCTCAGGACAAGGTCTTCTGGGCCTGTTACTCCACAGGTGTAGGCCGAGACCTCACGTCCTTCTAGTTGAACCGCAACAGGAGACAAGGAGCGTTGTTAAAGAGTGCATTCCTTAGAGTTAAGGAGGAGAACATAGAGTTATGGAGGAGAACTAGCCCTGCTCCCCCGGCACAATAATATAGCAGCATAAAACTTTTGTCTGAGACAGGGGGGGCCAGTGACACTGTGGCCCTATCCAAGGGAGGCCTCGGACAGGACCCAACAGGCAAGAAATCAATCCACCCACATTGCCAGGCATCAGCCAAAGGGACACACACTAACCGCAACCACCCTTTATGAGGGCCGAGTATTGCCAGCAGAGTTCATTCCAATTGCTCGAGGGGCGCAAAGGACAGACAGCAGCAAGCCAGTGACTCTGCCCTCAAGTGGCATTGGAGAGTAGGCATCCCAGTGGAGATGAGAGCCCACCTAGCAAGACAGCAAGGGTGGACAGTATTGGGCCATTCCGGTCACCTTCAACCCCTGGGCCAGGCTACACTAGTCAAAAAACATGCTGAAAAGATGCGTCTTTATTAGACACTTAAAAATTGCCACAGAGTCTGCATTTCTAACCGCAATTGGCAGATTATTCCACAGTAGCTCTATGTGAGAAAGCCCTGCCTCCGGCTGTTTGTTTAGAAATTCTAGGTACGACCAGAAGGCCTGCATCTTGTGATCTTATGTTACGTGTAGGTATATATGGCTGGATAATTTCAGAGAGATATGCAGGAGCAAGTCCGTGTACTGCTTTATAGGTCAACAATAAAACCTTAAAATCAGCCCTAGCCTTCACAGGCAGCCAATGTAGAGAAGCTAATACTGGAGTAATGTGCTCAAATTCTTTTGTTCTAGTTAAAATTCGAGCAGCCGTATTCAACACTAAATGAAGTTTATTCATCGATTTATCAAGGTAACCGGAGATTAGAGCATTGCAATAATCTAGTCTGGAAGTAACAAAAGCATGGATTCGTTTTTCAGCATCAGCTTTTGATTAAAAAAAATCAGTATTTTAGCAATG
Organism: Novumbra hubbsi; assembly: GCA_016801125.1. Classification (NCBI taxonomy): domain Eukaryota; kingdom Metazoa; phylum Chordata; class Actinopteri; order Esociformes; family Umbridae; genus Novumbra; species Novumbra hubbsi. The sequence continues at coordinate 185 of JACXGK010001160.1, read as the reverse complement.
TTCCGAAGATGAAAAAAAGCAGCTCTAGATATATTTTTTATGTGTTCATCGAAAGAGAGGTCAGGGTCAAGGGTGACGCCAAGGTTTCTCACATTCTTTTGGGATATGACTATACAACCGTCCAGGTTCATCGTGAGATCTCCCAACAGTGCTCTTTGTTTCTTAGGTCCTAAAATTAACATTTC
>JACXGK010001159.1:47271-76517 GCA_016801125.1 Novumbra hubbsi | reverse complement strand
CCCCTCCCCTTCACCCACTTCTTATTACCCCGTTTTCCCCTCCCCTTCACCCACTTCTTATTACCCTGTTTCCCCCTCCCCTTCACCCACTTCTTATTACCCTGTGTCCCCCTCCCCTTTACCCACTTCTTCTCCCCCGTTTCCCCCTCCCTTTCACCCACTTCTTTTACCCTCCCTCTTTCTGCCTCTGAAGGACATCTACTCCTCAGAATGTATCATTGGTATTGCACATGCTTTTTTATTTAGCTTTTTATGATGAAATGGTCTGCTTAATAATTTGCACTTTAATGTAGTTGCCTCCTTCTGGAGAGGAGGGACGGAGAGCAGGTGGATAAAATTTTATTAATGAGTAGATAATATTAAATTATACAATCGAGTTGCTGCTTCGCACTTAATATGCCTTTATTAATATATCTAAAAGAAATCAGTCAGCTAGCTGTGTACAGTCAGTGCTAAAAGGATTTTCTTTTTAACTGGCTGTACCGCTACGGTAAATAGTGTCATTCTTTGTGATAAATTAACTAGAGTAATGCCAGCAGCAGTTTGTCTGTTGAAATACATCGACATATCACAGGCAGTGAAAGGATGTCAAGGCTTTTACAGGACAGGGGAAAACATCTTTGTTTGGTGTTATAATTCACAACATCAGTCTCCTAACCCAAAGACAACACAAATACAGTGGATCCGGAAAGTATTCATAGTGCTTCACTTCCACATTTTGTTATGTTAAAGCTGTATTCCAAAAATGTTATTAAAAAAATGCTTTCCTCAAAATTTACACGCACATATTCACAACACACAGACACACTTTCTATCCATCTCTTAATGTGTTGTATCTATACTTGCTTGTATGTTACTGTCTCTGTATGTCAGAATCACAATGATTTATTGCCAAGTAGGGTTACCCCAACAAGGAATATGTTATGGTGTAAGTGGTACTTTAAAACAGTAAGTAAATAATATAATCAACACGGTAAATATGAAGTGTGCAAGACATCTAGTTTCATAATAGTGCAATGTTTATGTAGAGATATGTCCCTAAAGAAAAGAACACCCTTGCGCCAATTGAAATATTTTCCTCGCAAATATCCCAAAATGTAACCTTTTAGTATGCAAACATTATCACTGACATTCCAAAACGTCAGACTCTATTGTCCTGCCTTTGGGCAGGTTGTAATAAGAATTGGTCAGTTGTCTTTTCTGGGGAAAGGTGAAAGAAAGAAAATAAATTTTACTAAAACTTTAATCATTGTAATTCTTAAATTTATCAAATGGCATGGACAACATTGTTGTCAAAGCTTGCTTTTGGGAAAGACGACTGCTGTTACGCGGTTGTGCTTTTCAACCATTAACTGCTTTTGCTCTGCAATGTTTGTGGCGTGCCTTCGTCTAACGGCTGATTTCAGCTCTGCTAAAGGATTTCTGTGGGATTAAGATCTGGAGCCTTTGCTACACATTTCAAAACAGTCTAGCGCTGTTTTGTGTGTTTGTGGTAATTGGCCACAAAGAAACACAACCATCGATAGAGAACCAGTTTCTGGAAACTAGGTTGAATATTGTTCTCTAAACATTTGGATAATCAGCTGATTTCATGATACCTTTCACACATTCAAGTGTCCCTGTACCTGAAACACTATTATCAAACTTCTCTCACATTTGACTGTAGGTAGTGTTATTTTTTTTTAACGTTTCATTTGGTCATCTGTTCTGATGTACTTTCTCAAGAAGCTCCAGTTTTATTTAATCTGCATTCCCAGAAAGGTTGAGGCTTTTTTATGGATTATTTTAAAATTCAGTCAGGCCTTCTCTACTCTTTCAGCAGTCCTGAGCTTCCTACCATTTCAAAGTGTTTGGTGGCTGCTGTGGGCAAAAATTGTTCTTCAGGTCAGTTTGTACATCTTTATCAATTGTGTAAGGTGCTGGTCAACTCTTGAACTTTCAACATCTGAAGTATCGTATCTTCTTGCAGCAATTTCCTGGGTGGTTTCCACAGTTTCATAGGCCACAGAGTTCAAGATAATAGTTCGGATTAGGAATTCCAGTTCGGACTAGGAATTCCAGTTCCTTAGGAGATAGACTTGTAACCTTGGGGATGTTTAGACTAATATTTTTGGGGGGCTTTTACCATCTTGACAGCAGTTCAAAGAGAAGATTGTTCTGTTATCTCTGTCTCAAACCCTTTTGAGTGGAAATTTATAGAAGTGCCTTTGGCAGTGATGACAGCTTTGAGTCTTTTTCAGCATGCTTTTACCAGCTTTTCACACCTGGATTTGAGCTATATTTCCTATTCTTCTTTGTTGAAATAAATTGTATTTGCTACAGGTGGACTCCAATCAGTATCAGTATATCTAAATAGGAACTTCTATTTATTTCATCAATTACAATTTTTGTTTATAATACAATAGAAAATGAAACTTTTGTTGCACATTGGGATGCTTACAAATGTCCAGAGATGAACCCATGCCAATCAAATGTCCAGAGATGAACCCATGCCAATCAAATGTCCAGAGATGAACCCATGCCAATCAAATGTCCAGAGATGAACCCATGCCAATCAAATGTCCAGAGATGAACCCATGCCAATCAAATGTCCAGAGATGAACCCATGCCAATCAAATGTCCAGAGATGAACCCATGCCAATCAAACATTTTAAGATGGTTTGTTATATAGATTAAGATTTTTTGTTGGTAGCTCTGTAGTGTTTTTGGCATTTGTTGCCCTTTTAAACACGTTTGACAAAAAGTTCACATTGGAAAATAGTGGTGGCTGTGTTCATTTTCTTCGATTGCGTAGAGTATTTCAATCCACTGAAGAATTTTATTGAATGCAGAAACATGCTCAAATGGATTAAGTGGGGTGATTGACTAGGCCAGAATATTCCACTTTCTGGCACGGAAAAACTACTTGTTTGCTTTTGAGGTTTAGTTTGGAATATTTTGTTTTATGAAATTTGGTTGGATATGGGTAAACAATATATTGCTTTAAACTTTATAATTATTTCTCCTGCTGCCATATGCAGTAAGCATTAATTAAGACAAATGACCAACCAGTTGCAACCTTACATGCCCACAAAATAACACCCTTTTCACCTCATTGGAGAGATTAGATGGTATTTCCCTAATGCTTTTTTTTCTTCACACTTTCCTCTTGCTACAATTTGTTACATGTTACATTTAGTCTCATACAGACGTGCTCTAATTTGTTGATACCTGTACAGATCATTGAAATAATGCTTGTTCCCTCTTGAAAATAGATGATGGTACCCATTAGAAAAGATGATAAATAAATGGATTAGAGTGATATTTTAAACTAATACGTTTCTTTAATTAGTATCACCAGTCTCCAATCTTGTAACCAGTCATTCAGCCTTTTTTAATGGAGAAAATTAGTCAATGTGCTGTTTGGTATCATTGTGAGAGAGAAAGGAAATCTCTTTTGATTTTCTATAGCCCCCAAAAAATATTACATCACTGTGCAGATCCATAAGAACGGCACTGTGTATGCATTCTTCAGTGTCAGTATTGTAATGCAGGATTAGGTTTATCATTTGCAATATTATTGGTGCAAACATTTACATGTGTCACTGTCCTTTCACTGGCTATGAAGGGCCAGACATATTGTCACGGTGTTGTTGTGTGGCAGGACCATACGCGGACATTTTGTAAATAAAGTAAAGGTGATTTAATCCAATTAAACAAACAGATAAACTGACAAGTACTGTAAACGGTAAATGAAAGGTTTAAACAAACATAAACGAAATACAAATAACATGTAGCGTATCTACTTGAATTGAATTAAATTAAATTAAATGAAAGACAAACCGTGCGCTGTTGAGACATTCACAAACAATAAACCACACCGGGTGTGGTGAAAACTGAACCTAAGTAGGCTCCCCAATCAGAGTCAACTGAATGCAGCTGCTCTGACCGGGGAGCCCACAATGGCATGGAGATGGCTAGAGGCCTCTCCATGTGCCATGCCCTGAATGGGAGCCCCAAAGCATAGAGATGGCTAGGGGCCCGCATCCAGGACATGACACATATCAACATTTCCTCAAGTATTGGAACAGCAGTTATCAGATATTTTTTCAATGCTTTCCTAAAAAGCAATTTAAAAATAATACTAGTAATAGTAATTTACGAAAATAATCTTATATTCCTCCCATGATTTGTCTTGCAGAGAAACCTTAATTTTGAAGTCTTATAGTGCCTATAAAGTAGTAAAATGTTTTCTTATTGTTTTGTCAATCTGTGTGAGTGCTTGAATTTCTGTTTTCTGTATGTTTTTATTTGTTATTGCTGTAATATCAGGCTCTACTCTAAAACCGACTAATAAAGTGTGTATATATTTCTAGGGTCGTGGTGGGCTGGGCTCCATCTTTGTGTGGGCATCAGGGAACGGAGGTCGGGAGAAGGACAGCTGTAATTGTGACGGTTACACCAACAGCATCTACACCTTGTCAATCAGTAGCACCACCCAGTATGGCATGGTGCCTTGGTACAGTGAGGCCTGCTCCTCCACCCTTGCCACCACCTTCAGCTCTGGAAACCCCAACGAGAAGCAGATTGTGAGTTGCGCTGAAGCACACTTACTTTCACACTTGTGACGTACTGTATATTTTTTATTTTCAGAAATTTTTTTCAAAACCCTAATACGGAACATGTCGTGAGTCATTGTTTGGAATCCGTAAAGTTCTGGACAGTTTAAAACATTAAACAGTTAAAAATAATGACGAATAATGAAAGACCCATGACAGTTTCAATCAGAAAAAATTTATAACTACCTTTGATGTGCACCCACCCACTCACACACACAATCACGCACTAATAATGACAACCGTAGCATCGCTACAACCTACATTAGTGGAAACCCATGGAAACAGGCAAGAACACGTTGAAACCTACAGTACAGCAAAGTAAACATGAGACAGATTGGGATTCATAACAAACTAATAGTGACTTATATAGATCTGCTATTAAACAAAAAATATCACCACCATTAATTATAGCATGTCCGCAATGTTCTAAGTCTGCATTAAGGACCACAACATCAGTGTAACATGAACATTCCTGAACCTTCAACATAGTTCAGTGGTTCAAAGCACTGCGGTTGTTGAGGATTTTTCCTTACCTGAGAGGGGTCATTAATTATCAGTTGTTGAGGATTGTCCTTACCTGAGAGGGATCATTAATTAACAGTTGTTGAGGATTGTCCTTACCTGAGAGTGGTCATTAATTATCAGTTGTTGAGGATTGTCCTTAACTGAGAGGGGTCATTTATCAAATGTTAGTGGAAAAAAAGAGTTCATCCTGCTTGAAAGTGTGTGAACCCTACAGGGATGGTCCCTGTTTTTGTAGAACATATATTAATAATCAGTAATGAGGAGCGACTGAGGGAACGGACACAGGGCCCCGGAGGGTCTTTTATGAACTCCCAACAGACGTGTGCAGAGAGGATGTGAGGGAGAAAGGAAAAGCCCTGTTTCTGGGGCAGTGCTGGTGGTAATGGGTTTGGGTCAGTGTTAGCCACCGCTTTGGCAGCTGCTCCAGCACCCTCCATCTCCTGGTCCTCCTCCACAACCAGCTGTTTCTGTGGAGGGGCACTGGTGCGATGCTGATTAGTGGGGTTCTGTTGCCATAAAACAACATTGATAATTGGCTGATTTCCTCTTGTCTTGCACACATTCAAGGCCTGGGTACCACTGTAGCTCTGCAGCATCATCAGTTCTCCCCGTAATTGATTGTAAGCTGGGTGTTTTCGTCTTTAAATGCTTCATTTTGTCATTGAGACAATGCACTCTTTAAGGTCTGGTAATTCCAGAAAGACAACTACCATAAATACTCATTACAGGCCTTTAAATAATGAAATACCCTGGAATGAGTTGTTGTGTCCAAACTTATGATCGGTACTGTGGCGGCATGTCTGTCAGACTGTGTCAGATGGGTGTTTCCCTGACAGGTCCCAACAGCTACTTATGGACACCTGTACTACACCTTGATCAACTCATCTATTCTGTCCCCCATTTTTCTCTCCTCTCTCATCTCCCAGAAATGTTGCTTTGTTTTTCCTCTTCTCCCCCACATTACCGTCTCCTAGGCAGTAGTCATCGATGTCTGACTTCCACGTTTGTATGATAATCCTTTCCTTTTAGCAGTTAACTAATGAATTCAAATGAGTCGTAGCATTTGCATGCAGATCTGCCTGTTGCTCTGGGGCTGTTCTGGTGACATTTCTTCCTGTCTCTTCTTCTAGGTCACTACAGACCTGAGACAGAAGTGTACGGACTCTCACACGGGGACTTCAGCCTCCGCCCCTCTGGCGGCTGGCATCATCGCCCTGGCTCTGGAGGCCAAGTGAGTTATCTTGGACTCATTTCACTTTAGTATCTCTGCACTGTCTCTCAATGCAACATCTCGGTTGAAATTGTCTCCGAATAGAAGAAGGCAACCTAGAAAGTGTGTGTCGGCATTGCCACACGCCTGTGGCCACAGGCGTAGAGAATCGTGAATGCAGAAAGGAAGTTTGCTTCAATATACCCCATCATTCACCCAGAATGACAGTTCAAACCCAATAACTCTGCATAGTGTATATCACCTTTGCATTCCCCCTGAGAGAATAATAATAACACGGATAGCCTGTATTTTGCCAGGAGATGGAATTCATTAAGATGGAATCATTTAATGGGCATAGTGTTGTTTTTTTACACCGAGGTAATAGTGGTTGGATGGAGGTTCACGTTCATCAATAACACATGAGGGAGTTTGAGGTGTGAATGCTGATGGAGGGAATGTGTAGATGTGGAAGGTTTCGGAGGAAGGAGTTTGCTTCTGAGCGGTTCCAGGGCTTCTATTTATGTCTTGGACAGCGATCTGCGAAGAGAGCAGTAAACCCATGTGATTCATGGTTTGATCATCCTTGCCCAGAGTTCTTTTCTCCACTAGCTCTAAAGACATATGTTTACTAATCAGCCACTGCACTAACTACTTGCAGAGTGTACCCCCGTTACCCATTAAATCATATGGAGAGATTTTATATGGAATTCCTCTTTAGTGGATTGCATCATGTCTCAGTATCCCCAAGAACAAATTATTAGGAGCTCAGCTGACTAGTCTGTTGGTGCTCTACTGACTGCTCAACTGTTGCTCTACAGACTGCTCTACTGCTTGTTTATTGGCTATTCCACTGCTTGTTTATTAACTGTTTTAATCATTCTCTCTACAGACTGCCCCACTGGAACTAACTGCTCTACTTACTTCTGTACTGACTGTTTTACTTGTTCTGTACTCACTAATATACTATGATTCTTTACTGTCTGAACTACTGACTGCTCTACTGTTGCTCTACTGTTGCTCTACTGGTGGTTTATCGACAACTCTGCCAATGCTGTGTCTTTGTTTGTTTATATTGTGTTTGTTTCCATACTTATCTGCCTAGTCTAAAACGGTAAGACGTATTATTATTAAAATAGGAATGAATATTTCCGTTTGTCTTCGTGCAGTATGAACCTGACATGGAGGGACATGCAGCACCTGGTGGTGAGAACATCTCAACCGGTCCATCTCAGCACTGACGACTGGAGGATCAACGGAGTGGGCCGACGAGGTAACGGAGAGGCCGTCCACGTGCCTTGGCCAACGGACTCACGTGACTCCTCATAACTGCTCTCTCCGTTTCCTTTCCCTCTCAGTGAGTCATTCGTATGGGTATGGTCTGCTGGACGCAGGGGCCATGGTGGCCTTGGCTAGGAACTGGACCGATGTGGGCCCACAGCATCAGTGTGTCCTCACCATGCTCTCCGAGCCCATGGATATAGGCAGCCGGTTGCTGTTCACTAAGACTCTGGATGCCTGCTGGGGAAGACCAGAGTATGTCAGCTCTCTGGAGCACGTCCAAGCCCGCCTCAGTCTTTCCTACAACCACCGAGGAAACCTGGCTATACACCTTATCAGCCCCCTGGGGACACGCTCAACCCTGCTTGCACCCAGGTACCACACAGACATCCACACACACACACTGCTGTTAAAGTGCAAAGGAAACCTCATCAACCTCATATTAGTCTGCTAGATACACTGTCCCCCAGGTAAACATAGACACTTTGCAGACAAACACATGGAGTGTTTGTTGTTTTATATCTTAAAGTGCTGTGTATTTTAAGCAGTTGTTCTGGGAGGTATTGTTTTTGAAGAGCTTAACACAGTTCTGTGTGGTTGCCTAACTATGAATGTTTTGGCTGCAAATCCAAACGACTCTGTTTTAGTTTTTTGGCTTACTCCCTTTCAGACCAAAAGACTGCTCGTCAGAGGGATTTAATGACTGGGCCTTTATGACCACCCACTCGTGGGATGAGGATCCTCGAGGGGAGTGGGCCCTGGAAATTGAGAATGTCTCTGAACAAGGACACGACTATGGTAAAATCAGGACATCTCTTTTCTTTCTCCTATCCCTCCTGATTACAGAATGTAATCCCGTTGCTGTCCCATTGTGGAAGGTAAAGAAACATGTGTGGGACTTTCTCTACTCCCTCTACCGTCTCAAAATTATTAATGTGTCCTATATCAGTTCATTTTCTTTACCCTCTCCACCGTCTCATTCTTATTCCTGCATCCTATATCAGTTCTTTTTTTTTTACCCTCTCCACTCATTCTTATTCCTGCATTCTATATCAGTTCATTTTCTTTACTTATTCCACCAAATCATTCTTATCTTACCGGTATCCTATATCAGTTTGTTTTCTCTACTCCCTCCACTGTCTCATTGTTATTCCTGCATTTTATATCAGTAAATTTCTTCTCTCTCTCTCAGGTGTTTCTTAGTAAAACTTTCTTCTCCTCATGGGTTTCTCAGTCAGATCTCCTCCCTGTTCATTTTCCTCCTCATTACACTCTATAACCATCTCTCTGACACCCTCACTCGGTCTGAGAATTTTCATTCTCTCTATTCTTCTCTCTCCTCTTCGGAGTTCAACATGTGTTTACCTCCTCTCTCCCCATGTTCTCCCCCCTCCTTCCCCTAGGTGTGTTAAGTCAGTTTACTCTGATCCTGTATGGTACAGGCTCCAGCTCCATTAACCCCTCATCTCCTGACTTCCCGCGACCTTCTAACAATAGCTGCAAGACCTTTGATGCCCAGCAGATCTGCATCGGTGAGCCACACGTCTGAGACTACCAGTTACAGCGGATTGCAACTGTTTGCACATTGACCCAGTGCCACCCATCGGTGGCTGTTGGTACTGATGATGGGACCTGTTGCAGTCGTATATCATGGACACGGACACTATAGACCAGGGGTCTCCAAACCGTTCCACGGAGGGCCGAGTGTCTGCAGGTTTTCGTTTTTTCCTGTAAATTGGTTCCAGGTTCAGACCTAAATAACGAGATGAGGGTACACCTAACCAATCAGTGACATAATTAATCAATCAAGTACAAGGTGAGAGTGAAAACCTGCAGACACTCGGCCCTCCGTGGAACGGTTTGGAGACCCCTGCTATAGACTGTTGATGGAAGCCCGGCTCGGGTCATAGAACATTCTGTTCATCTAGTTTTAGAGGGCTGTGGGAACGAAACAACACTAATTCATTGCCAAGCCAAACCCATTTGTGTGTTAGTGTTTTTTTTTTACTGTGATGCTGTGTCTGCCAGCAATGACTGTGTGTCACCCTGAATGTGTGAGAGAGAGAACGACATGGTGTCACCTTGGACAAGCAGAGTAACGGGGAGGTATGGAGGAGTGTCTGGCTGGCGGGCTGACACCGGAAGGGCTGTGACATTGAGGGAGGTGTTGTGCTGGAGGAGCTGCTTCTGAGGCAGGAAAGAGGCAGATGGGGTCAGCAGTGTCTCACTGACGCTCTGCATGTTGATGTGGGTTTCTCATGCACATGACACAACTGTTTAAAGCTGTCATTAGTGTAGCTCAACAGCTTTACAGACCAATCTAGCTGAAGGCCATGTTTATGCCAGTATGAGCATTTGTTCCTAACCAACTGCTCAGACACGCAGCACCTCATTCCCGTGTGTTAGTGCATCACGCTCTCTGTCTCTCTCTCTTTTTCCTCTCCCGTATCCAGAGTGCAGCCCAGGATTCTCACTGTTCCTGCAGGGTTGTGTGAAGCTCTGCCCCCCGGGTTTCACCTCAGGCCAGCAACTCCTCAACCTCTCTCTGGAAAACTGGGTGGACTTGTCGTCCGTCCAAGCCTGCCTGCCCTGCCACCGTGCCTGCCTCACGTGCTCCGGTCCCGGGCAGAACAACTGCCTCTCCTGCCCCCCTCACAGCCGCCTGGTTCTCACTGCCTGCGCGTACCAGAACCAGGTCCAGCGCATGTCCCCTCCCAGACCCCTCTTACAGGAAGAGAGGAGCAGATCAGGGGGGAGTCCAGTGGGCTCAGAGCGGGGTGAAGGTGTGGTGCCTCCGGGGTCTATCCTGTCCCTGTCCTCACCTCTGGCCACCGTGTTGGCGCTGCTCAGTTGTGCCTTCATCCTGGCAGCCATTGCCGGGGTCTTCCTGGTGCTGAAGCTCCACTCGCGTGGAGCCCCCGGGGCTAGGAGGACCAAACCGCACTCTGTGGATACAGGCGGAGGGGACACTGCGGGGATTCGGGTGGGCCTGGGCCTGGGCCTGGGCTGGGAGAGGCAGGGCAGGGTGTCCTATAAGGGGATCCCCACGGTGTGGGGGGAGGAGGACCAGGTCACATTTGGGGGGTCTGAGTCTGACAGCGAGGAGCTAGACTGCCACAGTGAGAGGACAGCCTTCATCAGGACACAGAGCTCCCTCTAGTTGCCTCCATGACCTCTACGTCTGGGGGAAGCTCTCTTCAGAGGGGATGATCTCTCCCTGTTGAATCTGATTGGTCTGTGGTTCCGGCGTGGCTCAGGCCTGGTCTCCGCCCACAGTTGATACATAGACATTCGGATCCAGGGACATGATGGCACAGCCCAGTTATCACCTTCAGGACCACTCATTCTTAAAACCATAGTTTCATTTTCTAATGTTTTCGTTAGCTTTTAAACACTTGACCAAGGTGAAGGTAAACTACAACATCTGAATTGAGTTGAGAGTCCATTGTTCTTGCTCATGTTGAACCTTATTACTGATACACTAAATACAATGAATAGCATCTTTTTTATATTGGGATGAAGACCATTATCATTTTTTTATGAAATGTACAACATACAACTCTGGAGGAAATTAAGAGACCACAGCACCATTTTGTTTCTTTTCCAAAAGAGTTAGAAAAGGAAAGTTTTGAGTGAGGAACAGAAGATTTCCGTTTAAGAGACCACTGCAAATTGGTCTGTTCCTCACTTAACTTTTCCTTTCCTCATTATTGGTATAGAGAAATGTTGGATTTGTAGATGAGATTCTCTGAGTGTTAAACATGTTTTGATCAAGTTTTTTCCTGCTTGTTCTTTGGAAGCTTTTCATCTTGCCCCATAATAGGTGGTCATAAGCAGCAGTTTCCAGCATTTCAACAGCTAATAAAGGTTGGGTTGTCTTACTCAGGCCATGCAAAAGCTATCGGTTGCATGCCAAGTGTCATCAGCATGTGAGGACGTTAACTGACAAGATGCCTATCCAGCAACATCTGAGCAGAGGAATTTGCCTAAATTCCAATATTAACCCATCAGCAATTCCAGCGGATGCTTTTGGGGTGGGCAGTATTATCCCCAGCTAATACAAATGTAGACAGTTGTTGAAAGGCCAAACTCTTAGTAGTGTGTTTGTTTGGATGTAAGCAGAAAGTCCATACGTCAATCAGAAATCCATCAGCAAACGACACACTATGAAAGTTGTGTGGGAGGTGGAATAGCTGGTTATATTAGCTAGTTTATTCTCTCCGCACACTGAGCTTCATACAGAGCTTTGGCTGACAGCTGTAAAAGCAGGTCAGCTCGGAGCCTCCTAAGTGCCATAGTTATTTTGTTTTGAGGAAGTTGAAGAAACAAAAAACACTTAACCCAAAGCTATTTGACCTTCTTGACTGCTCTCTATTCTCTTAGTATTGGCAAGAAATAAGATCATTTTATCTTCATTTTCCCAGTGGAGACTATTGATTTTTACCTTTTGTTTCACCACCACTTTTTTATCAGAACAAAAGGAAGAGTATCACTTCCCATTGTTGGTAAACATTTCACATCTGGTAAACATTTCACACCTTTTGACATGCAAATGTACGTTTTTTTTTTTTTTACATCTGTCAAGGCCCAGTACTTTGAAAAACATGATTTTCAACACTTTAATGTTGAAATATGTAACAAGAAAAGTTTGAACATGACGATAAAGCAATTTTTGTGTACATCTGTTTTTAAAATAATGCCTGTAATTTCATTCTAGGTGGGTTGGATTTGTTTTGACTTAATGCTATTAATGTGATCTGATACATGTAAGGGGGTTTGCTCTAGATCTGCCAATCAGGTCTGTGTTTTCCCTCAGAAGTCTTAACACCCACATGATTAGCCTGAGCATTTAACGGGCCGAAGGAGGCTCAGGGTATATGTGCAAATAAATCTTTTTTTTCCCATTATTTAAAAACATAGAATGTTTTTATGGTTATTTTTCTATTCATGATTATCTATTTAGGAATTAAATAGTCTGCACCTGACCCATAACAACGTGTGTGGGCTGGTTGATACAAAGTATTTCCTTTTTATATGTGATGTGAACAGCTATGCTAAAATGTTTATGGCATATTTCTAACTGATTTATTATACAACATTTTATTTAACTGGTGTCAATATTGTGGGGATGTACTTCATGCACAAATAAAATGACTTTGGCGGTCACGAGATGTGGTGAGTTATCAACCATGGGTATTCTGTGTAGGCCTGTTTTACAAGGGTCAGCCCAAGCTTACAGAATTCCACATCACAGAGCTAACGTATGGTCAGTAGTCGACAGCGATACACTAGCAGATCTTTAGGGCTTGTGTGGGTTATGTGCGGCCAAGTAAACTCTCCTCAACCGTTTTCTCTTTTCCACTACCCAGCTACTTAGAGAACCCTGCATGAACTCCCTGAGATTCGATAATAACGTCCTCTTTCCTTACAACAGGCTGAAATACCAAACCATTCATATAGTTAACCTAGTTTAATAAGAATGGTTAATGTTTTGTATGTGAAAAGATTAACCCCCATGACGTCTCAAAACTGTTATTGCTTCCACAAAGTACTGAATATATGGTCTGAATACTTACATATAGTACATAAGATACTTCCTAAATTTGGTTTCCAAAATCTAAAACATGTTTTTGCTTGGAAGCCATGACGTCACGTGGTTGTCTCATTTTAATACATCCTATTATGTCCTTTTTATGTTTTTACCTTCAGCCCTATTTTAATGTTTACAGCGTATTACTGTCATTCCCCGATTCAGCGAGCAACTGAGCAGGTGAGCATTTGAGCTGGATCCTGCCAAAACAGCGGAAACTGATATTGGTTGAGTTTGTTGAAGCAGAATATTAATATGTCATTTTCCATCACTGTGTGTACTTTTTACGGTTAACATTGTACAAAAGGCCGCCACCTCACTATCAACCTGACGCACCGCTAAGTGTTGCGGGACCTCCCCATTTACAAACTAAGTGTTGGTTACCGAAGCCACGGTGACAACTAAGTCTACGAGTGCTTTCAACACGTGATGCAAAGAAGTTGAGTATTCCTCGGGTTTTATATGCTGAAGCCCAATTCAGTATAAACATTTGAGTTGCTACTGACAGTCCCAGTACCGAGTGAGTGTCACCGTATACTTGTAAGTAGTTAGCTGGTAAATTTAGACTTTCTTACTGCTATAGCTAGCTGTATGATGATTGAAATATATGGTGTTTTTACGTAAATGTTCGTCTAAACAGCTAACTACATGAATGATGGATCAGAATCATAACTATGACACGTGAATTTTTATTAACCTGTCCCCAGTGTGTTCGAGGTCAAACTGGCTTCTGACACAGTTTGATTATGATTGAAAAAAAACAAGACGCAACAGATTACTGTGATTTAATGATCTTTGTCTATTAAACTCAATTCAAATTAAAACGATTGTATCCATTGTAATTATGTATCAATTGTAATTTAATCAATTGTAATTATGTATATGAAATAAGAAAATATAGACATGAATACTGTCCGAAGGGACTTGTAACAATGAAAGGATGGAATTCATGTCACCAGATATTTTGTATGCCAAGAATTCGAAACGTGAACCACTTCTCCATAAATGGTTATTATAGTGAGGAGTGATTTGCCCAGACAAAGTAACGGGCAAATCATAATCTAAGTTTAATGATGTCATGTAGATAGCTAGCTGTCTGATCTGTACTCATAAAATGCGGCAGCAACTAATGGTCAATGGATTGTACGCATTTAAACAAGGAAGGAGAATAACGTAAACAAAGGAGGAATATTTAAGTAGCAAAATACAGCTCAAACATCAGAGCAAAAATCTAGGTTATTTTTCTTAGTTCATGTTACTTCGTCTGCTTTAATTAGTTCAGATTTTAAATTCTAAGTAAAACGTTCACAGTAAAACGTAACGTATTTCATTCATCGTTCACCACATTTATTTTCAACGAGGTGGAGAGTGGCTGCCCAATGGCAAGATTTAGGCCGTTTCCAATTATTTGAAAACAGGATTATATGTTGTGATAACCATGAAGTGTTATTATGATACCAAAAACTAATTCTGAATCACAATCAATGGGATTACAGAATCCGAGTAAAACTTACCCCCTTTCTGTTTTTTTATTTGCAGAATTTTGAGAGTACTTTGTAATTATCTCAGCTTTTATTTGTGGTCACGTGGTAGAAAGGACAACCTTTATAAATAGAGAGAGAATTATTTTGGGGTCAGATAGATTAGGCACTTGTTTAGGATTGTTTTAACCTCTGTTTCCTGAAGTTTTGGCTTTGCAAATGAAAGTCATGTTCAATTGTATTTATATCTAGGGATTGACTTCTCCAGTCAAACTTTTCACTTTTTGTGAAAATGTCCTTAGTTGCAATGGCTGTGTTTGTGGTAATTGTATTGTTGTTTGATGAAGGGCAGTCCAATGACTGTGGAGGCATTTGCTTGTGCTTTAACAGACAACATGTTTCTGTGTACTTCAGTTGGGATACTGCCGCTTGCATCAGCAGTTACATCATAAAGCGAACCCATTCTAGTGGCAGCTGTACATGCCCAAGGCATAACACCCATTTCACCTTATATCGCAGTTGAGGTGGTATGGTGTCAATCTTTGGCAGTTCCTTTTTTTCTAGACTTTTTTTTCTAGCCTCTTCATTCCTCAGGTAAATGTTTATTTTTGTCCCATCTTTCCACAATCCTGTTTTTGAGAGCTCTGTCTGAGCCCTCCTCTAGGTGCATCCTGTCCATTTCGCTAATTGCTAGTTTTTACCTTGAGGCTAACCGCTAGTCTTCACCTTGAGGCTAACCGCTAGTCTTCACCTTGAGGCTGACCGCTTGTCTTAACCTTGAGGCTAACCGCTAGTCTTTACCTTGAGGCTAACAGCTAGTTTTTACCTTGAGGCTAACCGCTAGTCTTTACCTTGAGGCTAACCGCTAGTCTTTACCTTGAGACTAACCGCTAGTCTTCACCTTGAGGCTAACCGCTAGTCTTCACCTTGAAGCTAACCGCTAGTCTTCACCTTGAGGCTTACCGCTAGTCTTCACCTTGAGGCTAACCGCTATTCTTCACCTTGAGGCTAACCACTGGTCTTTACCTTGAGGCTAACCACTAGACTTTATTTTGTGGTGCAGCCTTTGTAGTTCTGCTAGTCTACCGGCAATGGTATGACGAAGAGTATAACTGTAGTTACTCTCTATATATTTATTTTCAGTATTAGTAGCTGTACTACCAGGCATTTTGTGATGGCTGAACTGACCAGCGTTTTCTTTCATTTTAATTATGTTCCAAAACTTTCCTTTTTCATATGCCTAATGTTTTAGCTTTTTCAGTTTATTTTTCTTATCGAAAATCTCAGACTTTATTGTCATTCATTGACAGCAATTTGGTCCTCAAGTTGACAGACTAATAGCAGAGTACAAAGGCAACACAGCTCTCTTATGCCAGTACAAGTGATGTGACAAAATACAATTGTCTAACCAGTCAAATCTGTCAATCTGTACCAATACTTTTAGCTCCATAAAATTAGACTTTGCATTAATAGGAAAACCAAATGCTTTTAAGTTGAAAGTGGAAAAGCTGAGCCCCAATATATTCGGGGTGTATTTTTTTGGGATATGAAAGGATTGGCTTTACCTTCTGTGCCAAACGCCTGCCCCTTTTTCTGGCTTCTGGATGGTCAACAGATTTAAAGAAAACGTGTACATATAATTATGTTGTATTACATATTTGAGATGTAGATTTTAAACATTTAAAACAAAAAAGTCAGGAGATGTAGTTCAAATTAAAATACCCACATTCTCATCACGTCTAGACGCTGTTAACACAAAAGTATACTACCACTGACCAAGGACAGTTTGAGCATTACTGAAATGTCTAGGTTACTTTCCTAACTGCCACTTTCGTAGCAATGTGCTTTTTTGCGCTCCTCGGTCACCACACCTCTTTGTTTCTGTTGACCTGCCCAAGCTTCGGTGGGCTGTATCCTCCATGACTCTGAACAGAATACTCCCAACAGGCTTTAAGGAATAAAGGAATACGTTGGACCGTACGGTTAATTAGTTTACAAACAGCCAAGGTTGGACACAAGCGCAAAGTTTAATGATGATAAGAGCTGTCTCCTACCGGTATGTATGTGCTCTCAAAGGAATGTTTGATAAATGACACTTTCCATCCGTATATTTGGTAAACAGGTGATTTAAAAATGGTTGCGTGCTATTGATAAATGAAGCCCCTGGGTTCCCAGAATTTCCTAGAACAGTTTGTCAAGTTGGCTTTTTCAGCTATTGGTTCAACTTGAGTAGTTCAGTGACACGCCTGTCTCTAAGAAACGGAATGAGAAGTACTCCTACACCAGGAGAAAGGGAAATGGACAAGAAAAATTATGATTACATGCTACTAGTCTAGTTTAAAACCATGTTTTGATAAAGAGTTTCTAATCTACAGTACATGAGATAAGGACTGGAATTAATTTACCTATTTTAACTGTTGAGTCAGAAGGTCATCAATTCAGTTACTACAATAACAACAAACATCCTATCCAATGGGAGTTCAGTGCAGAGCGTGTGTTGCCTCAGGGTTCCTTCATGCATCAGTCTCCTCTCCGCAATCTATCTTCAACTAAATCATCTTCTTCCCACATAACCACTGCTACAATAGCTTTCTTTTGTGCTGTGGAGATCACCCTCGGGCAATCTCAACTCTGTCCTTTATCGGGCTT
This sequence comes from Novumbra hubbsi, assembly GCA_016801125.1. NCBI lineage: Eukaryota > Metazoa > Chordata > Actinopteri > Esociformes > Umbridae > Novumbra > Novumbra hubbsi. The sequence continues at coordinate 59,186 of JACXGK010001159.1, read as the reverse complement.
CAACCCCCTTGTCTTCTTTTGCTCCATGTGTTAACGCTAATACGGTATTCAGTCACCATTAACTACTCTGTTATGCAAGTTAAAGAGGCTGGGCCTTTCTGCCGCAATGATTACCACTTTCAACAGTGATGTCAAAAATAATAAGCCTCCTTTAGGCTGGCTGGCAACAGATTTACCCGTTTTCATGTAAAATGGATAGGCTAAATCTTTGCCAAGGTCAATAAATTAAGTATTTAATTAAATTGCAGAACTTTCAACCACTCATTCCTGACACTAACTCTATACTGTCCCCTTCAACAAGTCTGAGAAACTTCAGATAGGTGGCAAAAACCAGATAAAGGTTTTCATATTTTTATAAGACAAGTAATCAGTTAAACACAAACCAAGTATAACATTGATCTTTATTGTCTCGTCCTAGTCTGCATTTTTATTTTATGCATATTTTTTTGTTTACACACACATCCAGTAAGAAATAAATACAGAGAACATGAAGAAATGAGTCCATCATAGATTATCTTAACAACAAATGACATAGAAAAGACAAATGCCTTTGATACATACAGAGACTTTAGGAAGTAACAGGGAGACTGAGGCAAAGGGAAGTAACAGGGAGACTGAGGCAAAGGGAAGTAACAGGGAGACTGAGGCAAAGGGAAGTAACAGGGAGACTGAGGCAAAGGGGGGAGTGCCTCACCAGGTACAGTCGCAGTGTCACGTTGTGGTCATTACAGACGTGGGAGGAACGGAGCAAAACAGGCTGAGAAACTGCAATGTGAAAGACTAAATGATGATGATAAGTTGGTACGCCAACCATGTCCTCGGTTCCTTTGTTGCATTACCAACAATGGTTTGGCCTCAATAAAGGAGTTGGCTACAGCACACACACTGTATGAGGATTTTCTGTGAACTTTAAGACTGTAGGGAACTGTGTTCTGATTAAATAAGAATGGAAACTTCACGGAAGTAGTGAGGGTGATGTATCAGAGAACAGCTGGGTGGACAAAAAAGAACAGAGAAGAGTGTCTGAGTAGAAGCATGTAGTGAGAAATGGCAGAGATGCACTACTGGTGTGTTGATATTGAAATCTTCTACAGTAGCTGCTGATGTTCAGCCTTCATGCCAGAAGCAGATAGAAATCATCCTCCACCAGAGTCAAAGCTATAGACTCCCGTGGGGGAGTTTTAAGTTTAGGATGATTTGGGGAGAGCGATGTAAAAAAACAAATACACTGCTCAAAAAAATTAAGGGAATAGATGATCATTACCGTAGAACACCAAATCAAACTTCAGGGATATCCCTCTGTCCAGTTAGGAAGCATTAGCGATTGTGAATAAATGTGACCTGTTTTTGTGCAAATTAATATGGCAACAGGTGCATTGGAGAGGCAACAGCAAGACAATCCCCAGATAGGGAATGGTTTTGCAGGTGGTGGCCAGAGACAATTGCGCTTTTCTTATCCTTCCTCGCTGATTCTCCTCTAGTTTTGCTAGTCTCTTTGTTACTGCTGGCAAACATTAGGCAGTACCTGCAGCCCATTCAGGTTGCACAGAGAGTCCAGCTCCTCCAGGATGGTACAACCTTACGTGCCGACACAAAGAGGTGGACAAGGCTGTAGTTCCAGTATATGGGCCTTTATGCAGAGGAACAGGAGGAGCACAGCCAGAGCCTAACAAAATGACCTCCAGCAGGCTACTGGTGTGCAAGATTCTGACCAAACTAGTCTGGGAGATCCCCCCAGGACACCATCTCATCAGGAGCATGCCCAGACGTTGTTGGAGGTGCATACAGGCACGTGGGGGCCATACACACAACCGAGTCACATTATGAGTTGCTGTGATGAAATTCACACAAGTTTAGAACAGCCTGTGATTGAAATTCAAAAAGATGTCTCTGTATTTCGGGGTTTGAATTCAGCCATTGACCGTGGTTACGTCATTTTGTTCTTTAATACATTCATTAAGACCTGATATGTGATTTAAAAGTTCCCCTAAATGTTTTGAGCAGTGTATATAAAATCGAACCACGGTTGCACCAGTACCATCAGCCCAGGAGGATCCCTGTTCGTTCAACTAACCACATGCAAACACAGGGGCCCTCCAATCCTGGTATTAAAAAACAAGGAGACAAATGATGTAGATTATCCAGAAACACTCACTAATAATGACTAGCAGTCCAATGCAATGAATGACACCTCATCCCTGATAATGCACTCAGGACTGAACAAGCAGCAGCTTGAAGATTGACATTTCTTTAGTCAGACCTGGTCACCAGTCTGGTTGGGACAGCAGAGTGACTGGCGACATACAGTATCTTACAGAGCCACATCATCGTCTCTACTGCAGGAAGGGAGAAAGAACACAGTCACACCCCTGGTACATGGCACATCTCTGCCCTCAGCCGGTTAATAGACACATTGACTTCAATAATGGAGTTAACATTTCTTTAGTCCAATGTCTGCATGTCAATGGGCTTTATTAGGATAAAGGAAAAAAAACTCTACACCAAATATTGCCTTACAAATTGCTATCAGTTGCCCTGTCTTTCCAACGTGGTTGTCTGTTTCATATTTACATTCAGTAGTTAGTCCAGGATGGGATTAAGAAATAAACTTAGTTTCAATAAAAATGGAAACTTTTATTGTGGAAACTTCAGATTACTACTGCAATGCAAAAAACAGAAGACTACCATTATCTGCCCTGTGATAAAGACTTCACCCATTATTATCACAAACAAAATAATCCCCAAGGTTTCTGGTCCTCTTAGATCAACTGGAGTCAGCCACTGTGTCAATGACAGCTATCTCCTGCCCCCTGCAGGTAGAGACTAGTCATGGTGACCCTCTCCTCCTTCAGGCAGAATGTACAGGTAGGTGTGTGTGTGTGTGGTGTCAAGACAAGAGTTTGTACGTGCGCTGTATACACAGGTGTGACCAGGGGTCCCTGTCGTGGCCTCCTCTCTGTGCACTGGGAGGCAGCGGTCCTATAGAACAGAGCCCAGGCCTGGCTGGTGAGGTCTGGTGTGGAGGAGGGTGTCGCTAGCGCAGCTTGAGCCTGAAGGCTGAGATCTCCATGGGCTCCAGGCTGACAGAGGAGTTGTTGCCCAGAGGGGGGCTGGAGTACATCAAGGACAGGGTCACCGGCTGTAGCAGCTGGAGGTCCAGGTTACGGAACAGAGATGACACGGTCAGCTGATGACAGAGACAAAGGAAAAAGACAGAATGAGACGGTAGACTTGGATTACATGCTGTCAGTCCACGTGTGTGTGTGTGTGAGACATACTGTACTATCAGTTGTGTCTGTGGTGATCTATGCATGCGGTTGAGGCCTACTGACCTGTCCCTCTGTTGTGGTACAGTTGAAGCCCGGGTTGATGGTCTCCAGCCCGCAGTCCAGAGCCTTTCTATGCAGGATGAGGGCCGTGTGGGGCGACGGGGAGTTGGTCTCCTGCTACAAGTCACACAGTACGTTGGCATCCAGGACTCGAGCAGGCGGCCCAGCGTGTGTGTGAGCCCTCACTTACCTGGTGCTGGATGCTGCGCAGGTTGAGCAGGTGGAAGTCACAGGGCAGCTCCGTCTTGAGGGGGGCGAAGGTGTGCAGGGGGGGGATGCCGCGCTTCTTGGGCAGCACCGGCAGAGCCAGAACCTCGTGGTTGAGGACGGCCGAGGTCATGTGACTGAGCAGGGAGGGGAAGCTGATTGGTCCGCTGTCCACCACCTGGGAGGCAGAGATGCAGGTCACAAAACCGGTCACGTCCCAATAAACCCCTCTAATCAGAATAACGACAGAGCAGGGGAGAGGTCCAGACCAACAGCTGAAAACAATTGACCGAGTGCAAAGAAGAAAATAAACTATTGACATAGCGATACAAACACAAATCTGCATTAGAAGATTTCTTCTTTCAGGTGCTTTTTCCCTCTCTCTTCTCTTCCGTTGGGAATGGCGGAAAATAAACACCTGGGATGGAGTCATTTTTAACGCTTCAACTGAGCCGATAGTTAAGTCTAATATATGCAAACAAATATGTCACAAAAATGGGTGTAAAGCATTCCCATTGCCAACAGTGTCATCCGTCTTTCATTAAACTTCCCTCCATCGATCCCCTCTCAATGTCAGGCCATCCGGGGATCACACACACACACACTCTCTCTCTAATCGCCGGTGGCATTTGGGAGTCGGCCCTGCTAGGTTCAGGTTCAGTCTCCAGCTAAGTGGACAAGACAGATATGGACAGAAGCGACTTGTTTGTCTGGCCAGCAACTCAAAGTCTGGCTCGCTCCCTCACATACGAGATTGACATCAGATGTCTCCAGCCGGTGTCTCCAGCCAATTAGTCTCTCCGCATCCATCCCACACACTGATCATGCACTCTTTGATTGGCCAAATGTTGCTAGCTTGCACCGGTTGATTGGAACCTACTGTAATGGTATGATTATTCTAAATATAAGTATGGGTGTGTGTCTGAAAAAAGGTGGCTGCATGTGTAAACAAAACAAAGTAGCTACTATTGATGTTTTATATAATTGAAGTACTGTGCTTGCTATAGAAGAGGTCAGTTATCCATGTAGTATGTTCGCTTGTCTTTCTATGGTTGCCAATGAATGCACAGTTTGACTATGTTCATTGACCATTATTACGTAACATGTTTACAGAAACACTGCTGTTGTTTCTTATGGCTGGCATGGATGCTAGTTCTCTCGTGGTACTACGTAATACATGGTTAATTGATAAAGTAATTTGGCCTTTGTTCGATTCATTAAGTCCACTGTGTCTTTCCATTACAGAACTATCACCATGAACCTGAGTCCCAGGTATGGGCCACACTGGGGCTGCCTCAAGTAAACAAACGTAACATGTGTTCAAAACACTGTCCTAGTAACCTCACAGACAGGCAAACGGCTAGGTTTAATTTAACGCCTGGAGACCAAACTAAGTGAAAGGCAAAAACACAAGGGGGAAATGGCAATATATAATTTCAGATAGCAATGTGAATATGATGAAATTCTTGAAGGGGCAGCAGTCTTTTTCTGATGGACCTGAAAACAAGGCCTAAACACTATCTCAAATTAACTGGCTACACCAAAAGAGTACTTGATGTCTTGCGTATCGAGCTATAAATGAACAGCCCTGCTCTCCTCTCACTTCACTTGCCAGATATTTAACAAACGGTCAATTATTTGCATGTTAAGCACATATCTATCTCCAGGAGGCTTGCAATGCTGCTACGGAAGGCTTTGGAGCTATAGGGAAGAAGACGGCTAAACTAGAACTTGGGAACTACAGCTATAGCACATAATACCCACACATAACCTCTGCTGGGTGACTAGCCACCTCCCTGTTGCCGCAGCAACATTACCTCTTGAGCTCCGCCTCTCATGTCGAAAGGGATGAGAGAGCGAATCATGGAGGAGAGTTTGGCAAAGAAGCCAACATGCTGAGTGTAGGAGAATAGCAGACAGACAGGCAGACAGAGGCAGGCAGACAGAGACAGGCAGACAGAGACAGGCAGACAGAGACAGGCAGACCAGAAAGAGAGAAAAAGGAGCATAACAAAAGAAGAGCGAAGAGACGTGTTAAGAAGCGCAGCATGACAGATCAGACATTTTCATTCCTGATTAATCGGCTGTTTGCCCTAATACTAAACAGGGTTCCTTCTCTTAGTATTGGGAACCCAATAATCAAAATCCAGGTTGTTCCAGTCACTTCCTTTAATGGATTTTTGTCTGACTGACCTTGTTGCCAATAGACCGCCTCTCCAGTAGCAGGCGGAACCGGTTGGCTGTCTTCTTGTTGTCCTTCAGGCCCTGGCCCAAGCCGCGGTTATCGTCTTGCATGAGCCGCCGGTCCAGAACCACCTCCAGCTGGCCTGAGGTGACAGCAAAGCAGAGACGTGCTCAGACCTCCATCATAATGTAAGGCTCCAGATGGATGGGACCCCGTTCAGGGATTCACAGTCAATAGGGTCCACTGGGTGGGACTTCCTAATGCTTGGAGGTGATCACTCTTTCAAGTCACCTTCTGGAGTCTTTAAAGTTGGCCAGTTTTTACGATATTGTAAAGAGGAAGGAAACAGGAGTAGATTGACCCCGTCAGTTCCAACACCCCCCATCTCTTCCTGGATGGTAATGATTATTTCACCCCTCACCTCCAGTCGCTCCTCGCCTTCGATAATATTCTGAGCTTCCCAGTACCGTTCTCATGCAATTCTGTAGCATTGAACCATACTTTGTTCAGATTAGAATATTCTTAACAACTGTCAGGCTAACTTGTAATAAGTGTCCAAAATAAAAATGTTTAAAGGCAAACAGTGGTCATTCATTATTCTAATAATTGTTTTTACAAGGTACATGAACGTGGAGTAAGGCCGGGCGACGTAAAAAGAGGAGACGCTTTGTGTTGCTGACATTCCCCCGAAGAACATGCCCCTTACCGCTCTCCAGGCTGGTGACGCCCAGCGCCTGGGCCGAGTGCAGGGTCAGGCGGTGCTGGCTGTCCTGGATGTAGGCCTGACTGGGCATGGGGTAGAAGTTGGCCTGGAGGGGGAGCTTCAGGAAGTGGCGCCGGGGCTGCATCTGTGGGAACAGCACGGTGTCATGGAGGTCCGTCGTGAAGACCGGATCCCACGCCGTAGCGTGAAGCAGGTGTTGTGGGCCCACCTGGAATCCGTTGAGGTCTGTGTAGAAGGTGTCGTCACTCTGTATGTCAGTGACCAGCCGCATGGCCAGCTCCTTGTTGGACTGCTCTCTGATGTCCACCACGGTGGTTACGTCCAGGGACAGGCCGTCCACCCCGGGCACATTGTGTACGCGGACGGTCTGCTGGAAGTGCTGATAAAGGGCCACCACCTCAGAGAAGAGAGGGCCCTCCACCACGCGGACCACCGGGGGGCCCTTCTGACTGTAGGGCTGAGAGGAGAGCAGACACAGGGGGTCTCTGTCTGTCCAACAGGGTCCACAGGAGTCCACCGGGGAAAACGGCACAAACACACAAGCCAGACCTCTTTCCATCTCTAAGGCCCTAATAAATAATCAACATGGCATCAACTGATCAGACCCAGTTTCAAATTGGCTCATTCATCCAATCCCTGCCCCACAGGCCATAAAGTATTACATGAATACATGTACACGTGTTATTATCACAGAGCATCAGCTAAATGCATGAAATGTCGAATGTGGTTTTCTTTCATTTCAGTAGAAGCGGGAGGGTCGGCATCCGGCTCACCTTAGCTTTACCATCAGGCAGGAAGAGGTACGCTCCGCTCTTGTCCTTTGATGCCCGAGTCCCGTACGTTACAAACTGGACCTGAACCTTGACCTGAGGGCCGTCTTTACGCCGGATACTCTTGTGACCAAGAAATATGGGAAGACAGACAAAGCACATTTTACCTGCCCTTCAAAGACACCACCGCTGTCCATCTGACCGCGAAGGTTCCTGGACTAACTCGAACGCATCTGAATCGCAACGTTTAGGCACTTCCAGATCGGTCCACCCGTTAGGGACTAAAACCGCGGCAGCGCCACACGGGGGTGGGGGGGGGGGACCAACCCATCCACTAACCTCCAGCAAGCCCGTGGCGCCGGAAAAGCCCAGGGTGAGGGACTGCGTGGAGACGTAGAAGGGCAGCGCGTCGGCCGCCTGGGAGCGCAGGGGGAGGGGCTCGGCGGCGCGGAAGGCCGCCCCCCGGTCGGACAGCCTCAGCAGGGTGTCGGAGCGCAGCGCCATGGGCCCGTCGGCAGAGTCGTAGAGGTGGAACACGGCCAGGCCCAGGGCCGGGAGGCGCGCCATGAAGGAGGCCTGCCGGCCGCCAGAGAGAGCACAGCCACACTCATTGCCACGCCCGCCGTTCACTGACGGGAAATGGGTGAGAGCGGCACGGGCCTAACGCACCTGGAAGACCTCGCCGCTCATCTGGGTGGCGGAGCTCCATTGGGCGCTGAGCTGCACCGGGAGCGTCTGCCCGTCCTCGGTCAGCAGCCGGACCCGGGCGCTGTTCACCAAGACGGTCACCAGGCACAGCCGGTCCTGCTCCACGGGGTTGAACAGCACCAGGTACCTGGCGGGAGAGTGACCGCAGCCGGGTCAGTCCCGGACACACGCTGACCGTTAGAGACTCTACTGGGTCTGGGGGGGGGGGGTACCTGGGTCCCGATTGGTCCAGCTCAATGAGGGTTCGCTGGGGGAGGGAGTCTTGGGTGGCGCGCCTTTCATCCTATATTCACGCGCAGAAGATACAAGTATATTTGAGTCCGAGATGACATAGATTACCTGTCACTGCAGAAGTACTATAAAAGGGGTGCCTAGGCAGAGATCCGCATCTCCCTCTGCTTCCTCACAGTCTCTAGGAAGGGTTCTGTCTGGTAGAAGCGATACACATCCTTGTTCTTCATCACCAGAAAGTGGGCAGCGTTGATGATCACTCTCTTCAGGCCCTGCAGGGAGCGTAGTAACCTGCCGGGGAGACAAACGGTCCCTTTTGAAGGCAAGTCAACACTGACTGATCAGTCAGACACAATGACGCATTTGCGAAGCAGAGTACAGATGGCATCATTAGCATAATCCACAGAGTTTTAAACAGGCGGTGCAGTTCAGAGGATTTCCGTTGTATGTTGAAATACCACAGCGATTTGGATAATTAAAATGAAGCCCTTTTTGTGTAAGAGCTGTTTTAAAATACTGGGAATCTGGATGGACTGAACCTTTTAACAAGTTCGTCACATTCTGCACTGATTATAAGAGGCTGGAGGCAGTGAAATGTACGGCAATGGATCCCCCAGGCCACATGAACCTAAGTACTCTTTCACTAATCAAATCTGGAAAATACAAAATGGCTCTTATTTCCTGGGGGGGGGGGGGCCAAAGAGCAACGACGCTACATTCTGCTAAATATTTAGCGGGCCTTTGTATTCTGAAGACCCCTAATTGTACGCCTCTTATCATTTTCTGAAGCTACAAAAAAAACAACTGCTGCATTTAATGCAAGACGCAGACGTCTAAACAACAGTCTGGGATGGTGGACGTAGTTCCCCCCCATCGGCCACCCACCGGTTGCCGTAGTCAACGACCACGTTCTCCTTGGCGGTGCCGGTGATGGCGTCGTGATGCTGGAAGAGGCCCACGTTGCGCCTGGCGTCGGTCAACAGGGTGTAGTCCGTGGTCGGGTAGCGGCCCTCCATGCCCGCGTGCCGAGCGTGGGCCACTGCCAGGCTAAACAGGATCTCTGCCCCCCTGGGACCCACAGGGAAACAACACACAGGCACCTTCAGACACGGGGGGGGACATCACAGGATACATCTCGGAACACACGCAGGATGCATCACAGGGGACATAACAGGGGACATCACAGGGGACATCTGGGAACACACGCAGGATGCATCACAGGGGACATCACAGAATACATCACAGGATACATCACAGGATACATCACAGGATACATCACAGGATACATCACAGGATACATCACAGGATACATCACAGGATACATCTGGGAACACACGCAGGATGTTTCTATACGTGGTTCCATTTGGCCTTACCGGAGGTGAGACTCTAGGACCCGATCCATGTTTTTGTAGAAGGGCCGTGAGGTGTATAGTCCGCTCCAGTAGTGGTCCTCGCGGTCTGCATACGCAAAGAAGTCCCCGCTCAGCACCGGGTAGTCCGGGGGTCGGAAACCCTGAGGAACCCCATTGGCCTTATAAACCGCATTGAAGTAGTCACTCAGGGTTCCAAACTGGGCCTGGGGACAAAAAGACAGAGATCAATAAAAAACTACATTCAATGAAACTAAACCGACAACCAGAAGTAGAACCAGGCGGCCTGGTCTCTGACCTGCACATGCATCTCGGGGTGAGAGTTCATGTAATCAAAGAGCTTCTGGTAGTTCAGGTACTGCTGGTCCCACTCCAGGGCCTTGTCGTAGCGAAAGTCGTCACCCAGAGGAACCAGAACCACCTTACTGCGGTACAGCTTGGACTTCTTACGATACTGATCCAAAAGTAGGTGGGCCCTGGATTTGGGGGAGAGATGACCACCACGGTTTCCTCGTTGTGGTTTCAAGTACGCAATTCCTCAATGAACATTTTCAATGAGGCAATGGAAATATATCTGGCTTGTGATCCTCATGAAAGCCCACGTTTAAAGTGGACATAAATAGTAGTAGAACGAAAGCAAGAGGGACTCCATTAACCTCACAGCAATGTGTGCTTCGAAAAGCTCCAAGAAGTGTTACTTTATTTCCTCAAAACCACACTAGTCCTTAACAATCCTTGTTTTCATTTGGGCACTCTGCAGCAGTGTGATGTACAGCGCCCCCTGCTGGGCTCACCTCTCTGCCACATTAGCATCCACTATGGCCCGTGGAGGAATCTTCCAGGGACAGTTGACGCGACCGCCAGGGAGCCTCTTGAAGTCAAACTGGCAGCAGATCTTGGGGTCTGGACCACAGGTATGCGGCACGTCGTAACTATAGAAAGGCATCATGTGGCAGAAGATGTCCGTGCTCGACTCGGTGTCTGTCAAAACAAACAAAAGCAAAGAAATCGTTGCCTTTTGTGTGAATTCAAAAGCTCTGTGTACACTGATCAGCCAAAACAAAATGGCCGTTCACAGGTGAAGCCAAAAAATGTAGAGCATCTCCTCAACAAGGACACACGTATGTATGTCAAGGTCTGGGTAGATTAGCCGTAAGCTAACAATAAGTTCTGGTAGTCAACGTGTTGGGAGGCAGGAGAAATGGGCTGGAGTAACGTCCTGAGCAACTTAGACAAGGGAAATGTGATCATGGTCAGACTACTGGGTCAGACCATCTCTGAACCAACGGGGCTTGTGGGGTGTTCCCGATCTGCAGCACTCATGTGGACCCACCTAAACATGGGTGCAGACCAGGTACACCCCTTCGTGGCAATGGTATTCCCTCAAGGCAGTAACCCTTTCCAGCAGGATAATGCGCCCTGCCACACTGCACACGTTGTTCAGGAGCGGTTTGTGGTAGCTCTCCAACAACTAATTGGCAATGAATGTCATTATCGATTAGTTGGGTCTACAAGCATCAAAATCAGCTGGCTCGAGACGCGGCAAAAAGATTAACAACATTGTGAAAGGAGGCTACAGCGAATGGAAGTCAGGTACGACCAAAAACTTCAAAAGTACCGTATGGATTCTGTGTGTTGGGTAGGGGAGTAAGATGCTTCCATTACCACTAAATGTGACCAATCCACTAACCGGCACACCGGCTGCAGACTGACAGACTGCACTAATGCAGCGTTATTTGATTGACAGTTCTGGTTGCCTAGTGACATACTTTAGTCCCACTTCAGATCCACCATTTCTGTATAGACTATTAAAAAACTGGCACAGTGGCAGTTTGAAATCATCTCCAACGGTTTTGTGCCTGCATATCCCCTGGCGAATAACCAATATTGAGCTCACAGGCACCCAACCTACCACAAGGATTCGCTAGGCACGACGAAACAAAGCAGCCCCATCTAAAATCCACTTGTCCACCCCAGGCTGAGCTAACCCAATTACACAACATCCTCTCCTGCTATGTTGCAAACAAGATGCAACCTTGCTGCAATGACGCTGTAATAAAGGGAGGCAGTGACAATGACGCAAAATTAAAGGGAGGCAGTGGTAATGACGCAGTAGTAAAGGGATGCTGCGACAATGACGCAAAATTAAAGGGAGGCAGTAACAATGACGCAGTAGTAAAGGAAGGCAGTAACAATGACGCAGTAGTAAAGGGAGGCAGTAACAATGACACAATAGTAAAGGGAGGCAGTAACAATGACGCAGTAGTAAAGGGAGGCAGTAACAATGACGCAGTAGTAAAGGGAGGCAGTAACAATGACGCAGTAGTAAAGGGAGGCAGTAACAATGACGCAGTAGTAAAGGGAGGCAGTAACAATGACGCAGTAGTAAAG